>JAJPUD010008566.1:48526-87224 GCA_023553655.1 Myrmecobius fasciatus | reverse complement strand
GGAAAGCTTGGGAAAAAAAAAAGTTTTTTTTTGCAAAGGTCAATGTTGAAAGGTCACTCATATGTTTTGCAAATAAAAAGCTTTATTAAAAAAATAATTTGTATTAATTTAAATTTCTACAATCAATAGTAATGGAGAGCAAGTTTTCCCTTTGATTATATATGTAACTTTGATTTCTTCATATTAAAACTGACTTTCATACTATTTAAAAATTTCTTAATTGGAGAATGAGTTCTTTTCTAATAAAAACGACTCAGTTCTCTATAAATGTGAGAAATTAGGAGTTTATTTGAGAAAAATATACTTTCCCTCCAGTTTTATAATATCCTTCTAATCAGGCATGCATTCATCTTGTTTATACAGAAATGTTTCTTTTAATGTAATGAGAATTTGTTATTATACATCCTATAATCTTCTATATTTTTTGTTTGGTCATAAATTCTTCCCTTGTCCATAGATCTGATAAGTTAGCTATTCTATGCTACCATGCCATGCTAAATAGCTTGTGGTACTCTGTCTCTAAATCATGTATTCATTTTAGCCTTTTCTTAGTATAAGATGTAAGTTGGTCTATACCTAGTTTCTTTCAAATTGTTTTCCAGTTTTCAGTTTTTGTCACTTAGTTTGATAAACGTTTTACTTGTGCATTTATGCAAAACACATTTTCATAGTACCTATATGATAAAAGAAAAATAGGAAAAGCAAAATCCTTTTAGCACATGTAATTCCCTTCATCTTTTTTTTAGATCTAATTTTTCTTTTAGCTTTGTCTGAAATCATGATTGCTATCTTTGCTTTTTTTTAAATTTGTTTTTTATTAACTTAAGCTGAAATGCAATTGATTCTACTCCAGCCCCTTACTTTTCCTGTGTGTGTTTGTTTCATGTGTGTTTCTTGTAAACATATTGGAGGATTCTAGCTTTTAATCTACTCTGTTATTTGCTCCCATTTTATGGATGAATATTTTACATTAGCAGTTTTGATTATTAGCTTTGTATTTTCCTCCACTTTTTTCTGTATTTATTTTTATTTTTTTTTCCTTTAACATAGTATCTCCTCAAAGTGTGTTTTTTTTTTCTGACCACCATTTCCTCAAGCCACTCTCCTCTTCTTTTCTGTTATCACCCTCTTCTATTTCCCTGTAGAGTAAGATAGATTTTTATATGTAGCTGAGTGTATGTTTCCTTTTTGAATCAATTATGATGAGATTGTTTCCAACATTGTACACCATCTCCATTTTCTCTTCTACTTTAACAGTTTTTTGTATCTCTTTTATATAACATATATGTATATATGTATATATATATATATATATATATATATATATATATATATATATATATTTGACATTCTGCCTGTCCCTTCTCTCAGTGCATTTTTTTCTCACTGTCTAATTTTATATTTTGAATATACATAGGCAGAGGACATGCATGTGATTTGGCCTATCAGTCAACTCACATGCATGCCCTCTGGTTATGTATCCTTATAACTGTATCCATTTTAAATTTTTCTTAGTATAAGATGTAAGTTGGTCTATGGTTATGTATCCTTATAACTGATATGATAAAGTTCTTAGGAATTACACAGATCATCTCCCCATGAAGGAATTTAAATAGTTCAATCATAATGAATCTCTTATTGTTTCTCTTTTCTATCTACTTTTTTGATGATTATTTTCAGTCTTAATATCGAAAGTCAAATTTTCTCTTTTTTAATCAATAATGCTTGAATATCCTCTAATTTATTAAATATTCATATTTATTCCTTGAAGGATTATATTCAATTTTGCTGATTTATTTAATTATTTGTAATCATTTGCCTTCGGCAATATCATATTCTAAGCCCTTATCTTCTTTTAAAAAAATTAAATATTTGTTTTCCCAGTTACATGTAAAAACATTTTTACATTTATTTTTAAAATTTTGAGTTGTAGAATCTCCCCCTTTTTTCTCATCCCCACATTGAGAAGACCCATCTGAAATTGTGCAAAACATTTGTATAAAACTCATGTTGGAAAAGAAAACATAGATCTTCCCACCTCTTCCCCCACCCTCCAAAAAACATCAAGGAAGAAAAATTTTAAAAATATATATACTTCAGTTCTTTTTCTGAATATGGATAGCTTTTTTCACCTTAATCCTTCAGAGTAGTCTTGGATCATTGTTTTTCTGGGAATAGCAAAGTCATTCACAGCTGATCATCCTACAACTTTGCTATTAACTAGGTATACAATGCATTTCACTTTGCTTGAGTTCATGGGAGATTTTCTATGTTTTTCTTATAGAATCTTGCTTATCATTTCTTATAGAAGAATAAAATTCCTTCATAATTATATACCACAATTTATCCAACCGTTTCCCAATTAATGATTATTCCCCCATTTCCAATTATTTTTTTCTGTAAAAAGAGCTGCTATAAATATTTTATAAACATGTGTGTTTTTCCTTTTCTAAAAACAATCTATATTAGGATTCATGCCTAGTAGTGGTATTATTGAATCAAACTATATGCATGATTTTATAACCATTTAGACATAGATTATATCTTTTGATCACTTATTGTTTAGAGGAATGCAATGCTTCTTATTTTTTAAAGTAAACTTGGCTAAATTTTTTGTGGTTCTGACTATGGGTCCACAATATTAAAATTGTTTCTTTCTGGCTGTTTGATTCTATATTCCTGGGAGTTTTCATTTTGGGATCTCTTTCAGAAGGTGATAGGTAGATTCTTTCAATTTTTATTTTACTTTATTTTTCTAATATATTAGATTTCCTTGATGATTTCTCAAATTATGATGTCAAGGGTCTTTTTCTAATCAGGGCTTTCAAAAAAGTTCAATAATAAATAAATTATTTTTCTTTGATGTGTTTTTCAGTTCAGTTTTTTTCACATTTCTTCTATTTTTTTTTCATTTCTTTGATTTTTTTCTTGATGTTCCATGGAATCACTAGCTTCTTCTTGCCCAATTCTATTTTTTAGGGAATTATTTTTTTCAATGAGTTTTTGTACTTATTTCTTAATTAGGCCAATTCTACCAATTCAATGAATTTTTGCAAATCTGTTTTAAGGAGTTCTCTTCTGAGATTTTTTGTGACTATTTCACCATTTGCCTTTTTCTGTTTGTTTTACTTTTTCAAGTGTTATTTTGTTCACTGTGTTTTGGATGTGTGTGTTTATGTGCATGCCTTTTACTGATCTTTAGTAAAACTTTTTTGCATGATTTTTTTTTCTTTATTATCCTCATTTATTTTCCCCGTTTTTGCTCTGGTTTTCTTATTTGATTTTAAAAATCCTCTTTGAGCCCTTTCAAGAATTATTTTGGGGTCTGACATCCAATCACATTTTTCTTTTATGTTTTGCATGTAGCTGTTTTTATTCCATTGTCTTCTGAGTTTGTGTTTTGAGCATCCCTGTCAATACAGTCACTTTTTACTGTCAGGTTTTCTTGTTGTTGACTCATTTTTTCAGCTTATTTCTTGATTAACTTCATGCTAAATTTGCATTTTGCTTTCAGGATAGAAGAAACATTTACAAACTTTAGATTTTTCTTTCCTTTTTTTTTTTTTTTTTTTTTTTGCCTTTTTGCTGAGGCAATTGGGGTTAAGCGATTTGCCCAAGGTCACACGGCTAGGATGTATTAAGTGTCTGAAGCCAGATTTGAACTCAGGACTTCCTGACTTCAGGGCTGGTGCTCTATCTACTGCACCACCTGGCTTCCCCAAACTTTAGATTTTTCATGCTGATGTTTTTACTTCTAGTCTTGGGGGTCTAGGTGTATGATCTAATGAGAGGTATGATCACTACTTCCTTGCTCAGTGCCATATATTCTGTGAGTTACTTATAAGTTACTCTCTGCCCTAGAATTCTATAATGTTTCCATTCCTGATAATGCTCTTCTTTGTTCTGGGAGGCCCAGAACCTTTTATGACCAATACAATAGAGCACTGTACTCTGTGTCAGAAAAGGATCACCTGTAATAATTTTCTAAATAGTTTTTTTAACTTTCTTACTATTTATGGCCTGAAAGATATGGAAGCCCCCCATTGCCATTTATTCAGTCACTTTCAAGATTTGTTGCTGGCTTCTTGCACTTATCTGTTATAGACTCTGCTCCATTCTCTCTCCAGTGAGTCAGATGCTTTTGCTGACTTTTTATGTAATTTTTGGCTTGAAAAGTTTTCATTTTGTTCTGCAATTCTGGAATTCATTTTGAGGAATAACACAGGTCCCTGCATTTATTCCTTGACTCTACTCCCATGAAAAAAAAAAAATTTAAGGATATGTGTCTTTGTGTATGTATGTGTGTATGTTTGTATCTCCTAGATACATACATATGTATGCATGTAGATATACATATTTATGTATACATATATATTTATGTATGTATACCTATATTATGCACACAAACACACTTACCCATATATGTGTGTATACCAACACGTGTTTATTTACAAATCAACCTTCTGTAAAGCTGAACTCTGCAGTATGTCAGAAAACCTTAAATTGGTGAGGGTAAAGGAGGAAGATGCTGAGTCCCAAAAATTTGTTCAAAGATCCAAGGCTAGATTATTCCCCTTAGAAACTCAAGTGCACAGCAGAAAACAAAAATGTATAGAGAGGGACATGATCAAACAAAGCAGTTTTATTATTACTTTCTTTCTGCCTCTGTTTGTCTGATCTATATTTATATCTAATATATTCTACAAAAACACACATATACACATTTACACTAATAAATATATATGCACTTGTGTATATATGTATATCTGTGTGTATACACGCACATAAATAATATCCATGACATGCATATGTATTTTATAAAAAACTGTTTCTTATTGAAGATTATTTTCTGTTCTTTATATACTTACAATAAGAACAATTTAATTTAAAAATGAAAGGAAAAAAACTACTAAGAGATTGATTGTTGAGATTTCAGAGAAGTACTCATTTCTAGCTAGGGAATTATGAAAGCATCCAGGAAAGAGGAACCTTGAAACATGGAAAGAATTTTCTTTTTTTTTTTTTATTTGTTTCTTTTTTTGTTTCTTTTGTCAAGAAAAGTCAAAAGAAAGGTCATTCAATATACAGGGAATTATTTCAGTAACAGCATAGAGGGAAAGTGTAGATCATATTTAGTTTGCCTGAAACAAAAGGTATATGACAGAGAATAATTTGAGATAAGGCTAGAAAGATAGTGTGAAGACATATTGTGGATATAATAAATTACATGAAATAGGTTGGAACTTTATTCCAGAAATAATCAGGAACAATTAGAGATTTTTGTTTAACACTGTCCCTTGCATTATTGTTGTTAATTGCTGGTTGCTGCACCTACCCACTTAAACACCCATACACATAGACGCAAATCTACAAACATAATTTATAAATTGAGATTTGTTATTGTTGCTGTTAAAAGAATGGGAAAAGGACAGAGACTAAGAGAGAACTGATGGTTCATTTAGGCCAGATTTCTAGTGAACCTTCCAAAGATATTTCAAGGTTTACTGGCTAGATTTCTTTCTTAAGGACTATGCCTTAAACCAAAATGAATTTTATTTTCACTGGCCACCAATGGGTCCTAGACCAAGTCCTATTTGGTAATTGTTTGACTCATACTGAATGTAAACAACAATCAATTTTGCTTTGCTCAGAAACTCTGAGGATTTTCTCCTCTTATATTTAGTTTCTTATTTAGGTTTGTTTGTTTGTTTTTTAAGACTAGGTGAAAGAAAAGATTCTTTGCCTTAATTGTTACCTAACCTTTATTCCTGAATGGGTGGAGCCTCAGTCAAACTGAGATCTGATGAAGAATTTAGCTTAAAAATGGTCATCTAAATGTATATCTTGTCACTGGACCAACATAATTCTTGAGGGGAAAGTGAAACAGATGATCTGTCATAGCCCTCCCTCACTTAAATCTAATAAATTTGCATGTCATGGCATCACCTTCCTGATGTCATGGGCTTCTTCAAGAATGAAGAACAAATAATAACAACAGCAACCTCTAATGATACTAGTTTTAAAAATTGTTATCAAAGTAAGGTCCTCTAGGAATCAGTTTTTTCAGTCTACTTTTAATTTATCAATGAAAATATTTAGGTCTGATTCATGAAAAACTAGCTCATAATATCCTAATTTTTTAAACTAGGCATCCAAAATAACTTTTTCTTATGATCAGAATACCTGGAAAAGTGTTTCTGATACAGTGGAAATAAAATATAGGAAATTTCTAATATAGGAGGTCTAGCAGGAATCACCACCTGCTGTCTCTGTGATGTCCTCTTAACTTCAACTGATGGTGATTGCTGTTTCAGTCTGAATATCTGTTGATCCAATGTGTCTCACATATTAAGTCTACACAATACAAATTACTGTTTTAAGGAAACTAAGCGATAGTTACTTGATAAACTCTTTCAGTTACAAGAACTTGTCCTACACAATTATAATTATAGTTATTTGGATGGGGAAAAAATTTCCCAAGGAATTGAAACTGATGAATAAGGACCTAATTTCTATGAATACAAAGAAACTTCTATTCACATTGATATGCTTGTGAAGTTTACAAAAATGTATATATTGTTGAACACATATAGCTTTAACTTAGAAATAGTCAACCCATATTGTGTTACTTCTAGTAGCTACTATTTTTAGGGACAATATGGGTTCATCTAAATTTTTGGTATAGTGAACTCTCTTAGACTTGCAATTTATTTATTATATTTACTCTTAGATTACCTGGGCAATAATGATGTAATAAATTACCTGGGTAATAATGATGATAATGATAATTCTCATGTGTAAAGACATCAAAAATTTAGAAAGCAGTTTATATTGTTCATCATGTTTGAGATTAACAACCTTCTGTGAGATTCATCATTATTCCCATTTTGCAGATGAACAAATTGAGGCTTTTAGACATGAAGTTGCATGTCTAAAGCTACATGCATATGAGGCAGAATTCAGACAACTATTTTTTATTCCAAATTTAGCATCCTATATCCTATACCACATATATCCTATACCACCTTCCTAAGGTTATATCACTACATGTCATAACTATTAGTTGATAAAGCTTCCCTTTTCTAAAGCCAGTCTATAGCAATTCTAGCATGATAATTTTCAGTTACTTTGTTTAATTACCTGAAAATAAAGACATTTGATTCATTGAAATTTAAAATGATATTTTGCTTCAAAAGCTAATAATATGAATTAAATTTAACAAGATAAAAGTGGCAAATGATTATCTTAAAATAGAAGGATACCTCATTTATTGAGGAAAATATGAGATACTTATATGTATGTGTGAAAGAGTGCAAGGGGTATAGATTGTGTATTACGTATCTTTGCATAAAGGTATACATATGCATGCATCTAATATAAGTACATAGAAATCAGTTTAATTATCTCCTTTTCTAAGGCACATAACATCAGATGCAGCAGGAAATACTGCAAATGAAATAGTTTCAAAGAAAGAGCTGTATACAAATTCTCTTGCCAACATATATTAAGTTTGTGATCTTAGGCAAGTCATATAATTTATTAGTGTCCTTGGCAAGTCTCTAAGATTCAAAGTTGCATAACAATTATCTCTCTTCATTAAAAGAGTGAACTTATTACTAATAAAGCAATATATCTAAATTAAAACAAAGTAAAAATTAGCAATTCATTTTACATGATTTTACAACCTTTTAAAAATCAGTCAATTAAATAAAGATTTATACTTATAAATTCTTACATGGGTTTCTAGGATGAAAATATTCATGTTATCTATGGTCAAAATTATTCCAAAAGGAAAAACGAGTAAGAGTTATCTTAGTAGAGGAAAGGGGAAAATTTAGAAAAGTTTCTTTCAGTTGCCTATAATAGAAGACTCAGTTAATAATGGCAGAAAGTGAGGAAAAAGTGTGAAATAGAAAAAGCAGATTTTTGTGTCTTTCTTACCCCTCAATATTCACTCATGACACTTCTTCATAATGCCACCTTTTTACCACCCCACCAAACCCTCTAGGAAAACCATGCTGCCTTTTAGATGGCCAGATTTATCTCCAAAAGATCACTCTCTCATAAGAACATTTCACTGTGTGAACCTTTTTATCCCAGAGGCTCCACAAGGAAAATGTATTTTAGCCATTACTCTGAAAAATATTGGTTTAGCCAACACTTTTAGTGTGTTTATTTGTTGTTTTGACACCGTATTCCCCCATTTTACTCAGTCTGGAACTGCAACAGTCATTTTTGACCTAATTTCACCATGAATCAGCCTAAAAACTTTGACTTATTCTGTCCCCAAGTTGTTGAACCCTTACTAGTTCATTTGGTGATCTCTAGCTCCCAATGATTTGTCATATTGATGCTGCCCCTAGTGAGGATACGCATTTAACTTTAACCCTACTGAAGTTCAGAACTGTAGAATTTAAGCCCACATCTAACCTCTCTCTGTCTCACACACACACACACATTCTTAAACATACATGCAAATGCATGTGTGTATACACAGACATATATATAGATATATATACTAAACCCACAGAAATACATATAAAGGCACATACATATATTTATATTTGTAACCAGAATCTGTGTCTTTGTCTTTCTAAGTAATACAAATACTTTCTAAAAATAAAGGGAGATAACTTTGAAGGCATTTTATACATACCAGCTCAAATTCAATCCAACCATATAAGTAAAGACCAGAGGCAACAGTATACACACAGACACACGTAGTAAATATATACTATGTATTTGTATATATACATATATATATATTATATACAGAACTATATTAGTAGAATTCATGTGTAAATGACAGAGAAGTACAGACAATATGTTAAGGAGTGAGATAAATATCATTCCATGAAAGCATAAGGTAATATGGTCAATAAGGTAGCTTTTCTTCTGTTTTAATTCTATAGATTTCATAGATGGCAGAAGAATTAGTGAGCCTCTCTCATTCAAACCATGTTCATTATGGTAGTACATAAAGGTCATCATTATTACTGAATGAAGAAAGTAAAGAAGCAATCATTTGTTAAGTATCTCCTATCTTCCAGTCACTTTATGAAGAACTTTACAAATACTGCATCCTTTTAATTTTTCATTTTTTTATCTCTTTGAATATATATACGAAGATATATATTGCATAGTAAATTCTTTTGCAAAATTTTGTTTTGTTTATTAATTCTTTCTTTTGTTTGTTTATTTTAGTTAGGATTTATGATTTCATTGCTTTGGGGATCACCGAGTACAGAAGCTACCTCTCCCAAAGCAGATTAGCAACTCTTCTGCCAGGTACAGTCAGAGAACTATTGCCTGGAGCACTGAAATAATTTAGAGATTTTGCCAGATTCATAGAGATGGTGATGACATCAGAGTAGCAATTCCTACTTCAAATATGAGGAGCAAGGGGCAAGACCGCATATGAAAAATTCACAATAGTATCCTCTTTGCCAAGAGGTATCTTTAATTACGGGAAGAAGTGACCAACAAAATGAAGAGATAAAATATATACCAGGAGTGGTAAATATGAAATAGTACTGGGAGAGCACATAGTTAACAAGGAAAGAATTTTTAAAAATTAACAAGGGAAATTCCCCAGTGGAACTCACAATTAAGCAGGAAATAGGGAATATGCCATGATGTGGGAGTGCACCATTGATTGGCAAGTTAAATTCATAGAGTTAGCAGCCTAACCCCAAAAGGAGTTTGCAAGGGAATGGGAATAATCCCCACCATTGATTGGCAGGCTAATCATAAAAGGTTTTTAGCACCCTAAAAGTTAGCTATAACAAGAAAAATATACCATGATACATGGGGGAGGGGTGAGAAGAAAGATATTATGAAGCAGAACACTGTTGGACTAACGCCAAAAAGGGTTTAGCAAAGATGGCATAGGCCATAGATAGATTTATAGGAGAAATTTAACCTCAGGTTTTTGACACCACAATGGGGCTTTCTGATAGGATAAATTAAGATGGAGTTTCCCAAGACCTCCACAGGGGTTGGGACTGTGAGGCTAAACTGATTTCAATCAATGTACTTCCCTGCTTGCTTCAGGGAGTATTAAAATCTTATCAGTTCTTCAGCTTTTTTTCCCAACTCCACCTAACTATCCAGTACCTATTGACTATATCTGACACAGTTTTTGAACCCAATTCTACTAGAATCTTACATAGATTGCCTAACAAATTTCTGATGCTGCTTCTAAGATTTTAGATTAACATTAGATTTTTAAAAGTTTTTCCAATTTCATATTATTTTGATTCTCTGGCTTTCAGAGTAAAAAACTATCATGTTGAAATAATAATTATGATAATTTTATTACCAGAAAAAATATATTAAATGGAATGTGATTGCCTTTGATAATGTTTAAATTTAAAACAACAATAACAAAAAAAACAACTTTGATGTTCTAAAAACACATTTTGAGATTGTAAAGCTCATGAACAATGCACTCTGCTAGGTCAAATAATAGTAGTCCCTTTGTCTGCTGACAGGTTACCTAGAGGGAATTGCTTATTATGCTGAGCAACCTGTTTATGTTAATGTTTACTTTTTTAATTAAGTTGGTTTCCAGAGTGTTAAACTCAGTCTTCCTTTTTATATATACTTAAAGTTGGGTTCAAGCAAAGGTCATGAGAAACCATTATAAACGTTAAGAATGTTTTTGTGATGGATCTTTAGTTCAGCTGCTCATCACCAGGGGACTTCTATATCTAGAAAGAAGGGAACATTAATTAAGAATACCAGGTCCTTGAGGGTTATTGTAACCAGCCTAGCTCAGCCTTATTGTGGATTAATGTAGACTCTTGCTGAAATTCCTAGACTCCTAATGCAACCAATTACTCATCTGGTGCTGAAATATGGCAGGATAATCTTTAGACAATTTCATGGTAAAATTTATTGAGTTCTATTAGTGTGTTCTGGGAGGGGAACTAATTTTGAACATTATTTAATTATACATTTTATGCAAATCTTGTACTGCATTCAAGACAAGCAACAACAGTTCATTTCAGAAACTTGTGAGTTTATATTTCTGATGATTTTCTGTTAACAATATTATGAACTTTCCTCTCTTTGATTATTTGTGGAGTTTCCAACAGAGACAATTTGTATTTTTGGAGAACATTCAGAAAAGTTGTGTTGGCAATGTTCATGAGAATTCATTAAGTGTTGTGAACATTTTGTGTTTTTTATTCCAAAATTGGTCATTTTACTTGGAATTTTGGCAAAATTTAGTACAGTATTATTCTATTTTCAAAACTAATTTGATAATCTTCAGGATCAGATAAGATATTGTATTCAACTTTTTAAAAAAGAACTCAAATTTCCTACAAAAGCAAAAAAAAAAATGAATACCCTACTATAATATAGTGATGTCATAGTTTAATTTTGTAATTATAATATTTAATTCTTTAACTACATGTAAATAAGAACAAGGGAAATGTATAATTAGCAGACTGAAAAGTGAGGCAGGTAGGATTGTGAAATATTCCAAGCTAAATGGGAATCTCAAATCTTAAAGGTTACTTCATCTAGCTCCATTAGTTCTTAGTTCAGGAAACTGAGACATGCGGAGGTTAAGGAATTTATCCATTATTAGACAGGTAGAATATGACAGAATTTTAATTCAGCATTTAAATTATGAAAGCACAGGGTGTTTTTAATTCTATATAATCTGGTTAAAAAAAGTTTCTTTTAACCACAATTTGTGTTTTTCGAGGTGATAAAAATACTTTCTAAAAATAAGAAAAAAATGTAGACATTTTAAACAAAAAAACTAACTCAGCCCAGTCATATAACTAAAAACTAGAGAGAACTGTATTGGGAGTAATAATATATATGACTGTACCAGACCTGAAGGAAAATAAATTACAAATAGAGCCAGTTCAATCCTGTCAGAAGCTATTTATGGCAGAAATTTAAAATGTTGAGAAGTTATTTTTTCTAACATGCAAGGAAGCTAAAATAGTATGGAAGTTCACTCCTTGGATCTTATTCCTATCATCAATGGAGGAACGGTCAGAAAGTGATAGGGAACATAAAGGCATCAAAGATTTAATTAGAAAGAAAATTCAATGAAAAAATTGAAGCAAAGGCAAATGAATCAATAGGAGGATATGAAAATTAAAAGAGAAGATGAGAATCAAAATACCTCAAATGCCACAAATCATTCTAAATAAATATTTCAAGATGAGGAAAATTGAACCTTTGGGATGAAAGAGTCTATGAATTTCTTAGATGACTCTAACCACAATAGGATGTTCCCAAATAGAGAAAGAGGTAAACTATACTGTTGAGAGAACTTAATAAGGTACAAAAGGAAGATTTTATGAAATGTGAGAGATCACTAGCAGAATTTTTAAAAAATTGAATCTATCCTAGTCAATCACTGTAAAAACACATATTGGAATGAAAGCTTGCAAGCACAAATATACTCAAATGAAAGAAGACAAATAAACCAACAAAGAGTAATATTGAAACTATACATGATATCTACATAAGCAAATATAAGTGATATTGAAGAAAAATGCATACAGATGGATTTAGAATTCTAGATATGCTGTATAATTTTTAAACCACATATAAGAAATACAAAAAAATTCCCCAGAACTTCTGAATATAGAAAATGAAGCACAAACAAAAGCAATTAAAAGATTCCACATAGAAAAGTTTACCATGTTTCAAACTCTAAAACATACAGTGTTTAATTTTTCAAAATTTAAAATAAAATCAATAAATTCTTCATACCAACAGGGAAAAGACCTTCAAATTTAAAAGGAAAGTTAATTCAAATATTGTTGCTGTTGGTTGTCCTTTATTCTTGAAGAGAGAATGACAATAGGAAGGTGATGCCCTCATTCTTTCCTCCTGAACCATCTGGGTCCAGTGGCAAGATACAAAAGAACAATTAGATATGGGCCCAGATGTAGTGGTAGACCTTGGCCTTTTAAAGTTAATTTCTTTTCATAGTCTCAGTTTGACCAAGGCTATACCCATTGTGTGATTAAGGCTATGTAAGAAATGAAGTAAGGATTGTCCTCTTCTACCTAGTAAAAAAATCAATCTGAGAAAGGAAGACTCTCAGGGTTTTTGGCTGAAAAAAATTATTATTTAAACTTACTCTGAGCCATTAAGGTTTAAACAATGACTAAGACAGTCTTGGACTGGGACTTATTGTTGGCCAATCAATAAGATTCAGAGTGGTTTGCCTTTAAGACAGGGTTCATAAGAAAGAAATCTAGCCTAAAATTTCCAAGATGTCTTTCAAAGTTAGAGTGATTGAAATTTATATTCCTTTCAGCACAACACACATTTGATTCCTTTTGTAGACAAAGGGAGAGGAGGGAGGGAGAGGAAGGAAGAAGAAAAGGAGCAAGGAAAGAAGAAAAAGAAGGAAAGAAGAAAGAAAGAAGGAAAATAAGAAATAAGGAGAAAAGAAAGAACTGCATTATTCAACTGGAACTGTCCACTTAGATCCCCAGAGAGGATTCACCAAGATGAAGAAAAAAAGGAAAGAGTAGCTAGTTTAGGGACAATGGCTTGAGAGACAATTGAGAGATAAAGTTATTATAATAATGAAATGCAGACCTATGTATGGGATGGCAGAGGAAGAGGTAAAAGGCCAAGAGATAATGGTCAGATAAGGAAATATCAGAATTCTTCAGTATGGTGGTGGTACATTTGTGAGTGATCGCAAGAACAGGAATTTTGATTGGGTAGTAAATAACATGAACTTCAAAGGAAGAGAGTTACTGAATAAATCTAAAATTGGCAATGTGGAGCATAACATTCCAATTCCTATTTTTAATAAGCAAGATGAAGAGAATGAGTGAGTCTACTATCAGTACTGGATGGGGTGGCCAGAGGTTGTCTCATCAAGGAGAATCTCCATTTCAAGTAAGTTAGTAGATGAAAGGAGTGAGAAAGTCAAAATGGAAGGAAGTTTGTGCTCATTGAATAGGGATTCTGGAGAGGACAGTAGAAGAACTGAATAGTGTTAGAATGAAACTTTGGAGTAGCTGGTCTGAGGGAGATCTGAATGAAGAATTAGGTGACAGGGTATGTTGGATGGGTTTTGAATGTTGATCTAAATAAATTTAATTCCTGGAACATGAAAAGTAGGAGTAGGAATAAAAATGTTTGAGTGTAGGGTACTCCCAATTCTCAACAAACAGTAGATGAGAGATTCAAAGTTGAAGGGATAGATTTTTTTTGCACTAGAGATTGCCACATACTGCACTAGCAGTAGGATGTGAGAAGTACCTTGTTCGAGTAGAGATGGAAGTTGTGTTTTTTGGGGGGTGAGGCAAATAGAAAATTCCTGGCTTAGCTCCAAGCAGACTTTCCTCAAAGAACACACTGAGTTGAATGGGAGATGGACGATTCAGGGCACAATAGCATTCAATATATGAGGTCTTTTCTCCTGAGGAGGCTAGCTTTGAGGTGGAGCAGGAAATGCAAGACTTCCTGCACAGATGAAAGGAGTAGATCTAAAATATACTGAATCTTGCAACTCTTAAATGTAGATTAATGTCTATTTCATGGGAATAATTGCATAAGGGGAAAATGCATAGAAAAGGAAAGGGGAAGTAGAGAATGGAGGGAATATATGGTAGACTCTAATGGAGCCCCTATATGAACAAGAGAAAGAAGAAAAATTATAGGGATAAAAAAAAGACTCATATACACCAAAATATTTATATTAATATTTTTGGAAGTAAAAAATACAAAGAAGGAGGGAAGGAAGGAAACAAAGAAATAAGGATGGAAAGAAAGAGATGGAAGGGAGAAAAGGAAGAGAATTGAGAAGACAAAGAGGAGGAGAAAAAAATAGATGTTAAAATAACATAATTTTCTGTCAAACTTGTCAAGTAGTTTCCATTATTAAAAACTAAACATTATTAAAAATATATGAACATTGTGTAAACATAATTAATAAGTAAATTAATAAAAGACTGTCATAAATTTCTGGAGCATAGCTACATTTATTGCATTATTTTATACAAATATCACTAAAAGGTCTGTTTCATATCTGCATAAACATTGGTTAGTTTTACAGGGCAACAATGGTATATCTTAAGCCAAGTTTGAAGTTTCTTTTGAATATATGAAAATTATTTTCATAAATAGTTAATGATTAGAATAGTATTTAGCTACATATTAGTAACTGAATTAGAATTAAAACTCATAGCTCCTGTGTGAATATAACTCACTAATTTTAAACAATGAGAATTCAACTTTCTTGACTATAGAGCTGAATTTTATTTTTTGTTAGTTTTTTTAGTTCATTGCACATATTACAAGATATTTAATCAATGTTAAAAATGAGAGAGAAATATGAACTATTTGTAGAATTGAGCAAATTATTTGAAACTCTTTTGTTTTCCAGAAAGGCCTGAATTACTTACAACATTTATATCTAGAAAATAGAGGGGATCATGGGATATGGCAACATGCAATTACTAAGCAAAAGTTTGGACTATTTTCATATTGTCCAGGTGTTTTTAAAATTTTAAAAATGTTTTGATGTATTAAAATATGAAGAGGAATCAAAGCTTATTTTTGAAGTAACATTATTAATTTCTCAGATTAGTAAACATTAAAAAGTCATGTTAATAATATCAGCACCACGGGGAAAATATTGTTCTGCATAAAATTTTCAAATAGCAAAATGTCATTTCCTATGAGAATATTTTTATTATGCCATTTTTCCAAATTGTGTTTTGATGTATGCTGCGTTAAGCAAACCTTCTCATAAGCAAAATTCTAATGCATGCCTTTTAGTGATGCACATTTCTCTTTTGACCTGGATTTCGTTTTAAACATATTCTTCTATTCTATTTCAATCACTATTTTCCCCTTATTCACCTCAGGGATATACAGGCAGTGTAAAAGAGAATACAGAGTCGGCATTATCATTATTATGCTTATTTCTTTTATATACATAAAAGAGTATTACTCTCTTTTTATTGTTTATAATTAGAAGTACTACAAGCTCTGAATTTAATGAAAAATAGGTTGGCTCAGCTTAAATGGGTTCTTTTATTAAATTATTTATTCTTCTCAGTGTGAATGTTATATAACAGAAAAAAAAATTGAACAAATTATATCCAGGAAAAGACCTATATTGTAAATGTATAACACATACATACATATATATGTATATACATATACATATATATATATGGGCATAGATAGATAGATAGATAGATGAGCAATGTATATATTCAATCGAATATAAGTATATGTGCATTTATATACATGTGCATGAAATTACATGCACAAACACATGTAATGTATATATATATATATATACATTCTTAGATTTATAGTGATTGAATATGTAAATTATGTAATTATACTTTATATGCATGTTTACATTAAGATTTTATTTAGATAATAAAAAGTAAAGAATACTAGAATTAGAGTAAGAAAACTGGGGTTCAAGTTTCAGGTCTTTCTTGACAATTTACCTCATAGAATTTCAAATGTAGGAAAAAAAAAAAAACTCAGAGGTTATTTGATTCAATTCCAGTAACTGCAAACAGACTATGGGCAAATTCCAACAAGCAATCACTCATCTTTCACTTGAAGGGCTGTCATAAAAGGGAAGTTAGTACTTCCTAGTGAAATCCTTTCTTGAGTTGTACATAAATTATTATAATAACAACTACTCTTTTAATAGAGCTTTAAGGTTTACAAAGGTGCATAAGGTAGAAAGGTGGATAGAGCACTTGCGCTATAGTCAGGAAGACTCATCTTACTGAGTTCAAATATGGTGTCAAATAGTTATTAGCTGTTTAATTTTAGCTAGCCAAGTCACTTAACCTTGTTTGTCTCAGTTTCCTCATCTGTAAAATGATCTGAAGAAAAAAATGACAAACTACTCCAAAATCTTTGAACTACTATTATTGCACTTTCCTATTTATTCTTATCTGAGTATATAATTAACTCCTCATATTAGAATGCAAATTTCAAGAGAACAGGGATATATATGTGACATTTGTTGAATTAATAAGCACAGGAAAAATATCTTTTAATTTCCAACTACTGAATACCAACAATTCACCTCTTCCCAAGATTTAGTTAGTAGTTATGGCAAGAATGATTCAATAGGGTGAGGTATACATAATGGGACAAGTCATAGTAAGATCTGTCCTCCACCAATTTTCTTTTTGTTTGGGATAGAGAGGTACATAAAATGAGCATGCATATGATCCAAGTTACACATTCATTATTCATCTTAATTTTACATATCCAATTAATTATCAAATCTTGGGATTTTATCTTAACATTCTTATAATCTCCCTTACTTCTCTTCCCATCTTTCAGAAATACAGCCCTCAACTTATTTCAGGTCCTTATTTGATATTGTCTGAACATTTTATTATTTCCATATGTGGTTTACTTGCCCAAAACGTCTGTCCCCCATACTGCAATATATCTTTCACACAGCTGCCAAAATGATCTTCCTAAAGCACAAATCTGACTAAGGCACTCTCCTGCTCAATAAATTCCAATAGACTTTAGGATCAAAAATTTTATCTTCATCTTATGTTTTTTTTCTCATTTTTGATAATATTCACCATAAATAGTTCAGTTCAACATGTATACAATTTATAAACTTTTATATGTATATACATATGTATGCATATATATATTATATAAACCATATATTTGGGTTCATATGTTTTTGAAATAAAAAATTGTGTAGTCAAAAAAATCAAGTGTTCTAATTTCAATCTTCTCATACTAGTCCACAAGGATAGTATGAAAGGCTCTCAAATTAGTTACTTCTTCCATCCCCTCCCACTGTATGGCCTCACAGAAAAAGAATGTCTTAAGCTTTAAATGAACTAAATATTTATTACAACTAAATTGTGTTCAACTGAGGAAATAGATTTGCAAGTTCTGCAAGTCCAATTCAAAATTGTGCATCTTTGTAGCAAACTATATACAATTAAATGCCACTTTCAGATACATGGAATTACCCTTTCTTATCCTTCCTTCCACCAATCCTTTTTGAGTCAGTTCTCACTTGAAAGTTCCAAATCCTTGGAAAGGAAATCCTTCCTTTTATCTCTATGATATACTTTAGATTTCCTTTGGGTGGCCTTAAGATTGAGCTTTCCTGAAAATCAAAATCCTACTACTTAACAATTGCCACTAGGACAAAGTGCTTATCCTATCTTCACAGGACCCAACAATTTATTCTTTCAGTAGACTGAAATAATTTTTTTTTCTTTTCTCGCTGTTGGTGTTATCTTGTTCTTTATTTTTCCTTCCTTTTGTTCTTCACCTCAATCTAAGAAAACTTGTAGTGACTTCATAGAAATTTGCCAAAGTCTAACCAGAAAAAAAATGAAATCTAAAAAGTCTTTATAACTTTCCTTACAAAACTGGCTGCATTTTTAACCTTCTTATTTTTGGATTTTATCTGTTTCTTTCCAAGTTCTTTCTGTCCCCACACTTCCATTTGTGGTTAATTACTAGTTACATCACTCCTCAAAAAAACCTCAATATATTCTTCTATTGGAGGGTTGGTTAAAAAACTGTGATACCTGAAAGTAATGAAATATTATTGTGCCATAAGAAATCATAAAATTTTAGAAAAAAACTTGGAAGACCTCCATGGATTTATGCAACATTTATGAGCTGAATTTTAAAAAAATGTATACATTTATAAAGAAAAACGTAAAACAATATGAAGAACATCATATAGAAAAACAATTTTGAAAAACTCTGATAAATAAGTCCTTGCAACATGCAGGTGAAGCATACCCTTTACTACTTGAAAGAGAAAACCCTTTATTGACTATATGTTATTGAATGATCAAAAATATCATAGCATCATAAAAATCATTTGAGACAGAAAAGAACTCTGTGGTCAGATAGTCCAGTTCCCTTCTTTTACATTTCAAAAATTGATGCCAAGAGAAATTTTTTTTTTCTAATTTATATGGGTTAAGAAGTATACAAGGTTCTCATTTAATATATAGCTGTCACTGTCATTTAGTATATAACTATCTATTCACCATATATAGTATATAGAGTTCAATTATAGAAAGAAAAAAAACCAGCAATATTACCTTTACCTGAAACATTATGTGGGGAGACAGACACCCTCATGGATACATACACAGACACACACACATATACACAGAGTGAGACAGCAAGAGAGTAAGAAATACAGAGAGACACAGAGATAGAGAGAAAAAGAATGAATTTAAAATGTTCCCTTTCCTCCCATCTCTCAATTCACCTGTGAAAAGGCTTAACAAATTCATGATATCTTTATAATTTACATTTTACATCATTGTCATTGAATTGGTGTACTGAATCCATCCATGAATAATGAAGGAGAAATAGCTGTGATTGTTCAGAGCATGTTTGCAAAAAATTTTTTGGTTTTGGAAACAGAAACTATTAGTTTTCTTTGTACTACCACCATCTGCACTGACATTTAATTTTTCCAAGTCTCAATTTTTTTTCATCTTTAAAATGAGGAAGTTAGGTTTGAGGAGTTAGAAATTTACTTAACAGAAAATCGCAGTATGATATATAGTTATTCAGCACAAATATGCAAAGAAATGAGTGAAAAATATCAAATATGCTGATGGATCATTTTTGTCTAATTGTTAAAGGATTCTAGGAAAATAAACTATTGAGCTCTGTAGAAAAGTCATGTTAACACTAAATTCATAAACATGGACAAGTCAGAAGAGCCTGAGAATGCAAGAAGGAATCAGAGAGTGAGCTGAGAGAAGTGGAAAGAAATCCACTAAAAAAGCATTTTTCAGGGCCCTATAATTAAAAGCCCAAAAAGCCAGAGGATAGATATAAGAAACAGCTAATTAATTGGGAGTCTTTATTAAAAGCTATTAGGAAATAAGACATGGGGTTTGCTAGACAGCAAACCCCAAAATATTTTGGGAAAGTGTTCAATAAGAAAACTATTGAATTAATAAATAAAACTAAGATATGGTTTTATGAAAAAATACCAACAAAATACATAAGCCTTTAGTTAATTTAATAAGAAAAAGGAAGGAGGAAAATCAAATTGTTACTCTCAAAAATGATAAAGGAGAACTTTCCACAAATGAAGAGAAAATTAGAGCAATAATTAGGAGTTACTTTGCCCAACTTTATGCCAACAAACTTGATAATATAAATATAAATAAAATGGAGCAATATCTACAAAAATATAAAATCCACATACATCATTAGCATTTTTATATATTACCAACAAAGTTCAGCAGCAAAATATACAAAAAAAAATCCATTCCAAATAACGGATGATAGGATAAAATATTTGCGAATTTATCTGCCAAGGAACAGCCAAGAACTATACTAACGAAACTTCAAAACACTTTCCACACAGATAAAGTCAGATCTAATCAGTTGGAAAAACATCAAGTGTTCATGGGTAGGCCAAGCGAATAGAATAAAAATGACAGTGTTACCCAAACTAATTTACTTATTTAGTGCCATACCAAACTCCCAAGAAATTATTTTACAGATCTAGAAAAAAAATAGTATCTAAGTTCATTTGGAAGAACAAAAGGTCAAGAATCTCAAGGGAATTAGTGAAAAAAACTGCTGATGTGGGTGGCCTTGCTGTGCCAGATCTAAAATTATAGTATAAAGCAGAGGTCATCAAAATCATTTGGTACTGGATAAGAAATAGAGCAGTTGATCAGTGGAATAGGATAGGATCACTGGACAAACCAGGCAATAATTATAGCAGTCTAGGGTTTGATAAACCTAAAGACCCCAGCTTTTGGGATAAGTGCTCACTATTTGAAAAAAAAAACTGCTGGGAATATTGGAAGCTAGTGTGGAAGAAATTAAGGCTTGACCCATACCTAACACCACATACACAGATAAGATCTAAATGGGTTCATGATTTGGATATAAAGAGTAATATTATAAGTAAATTAGAGGAACGTAGTATAGTTTACCTCTCAGACCAGTGGAGATGGAATAAATTTATTTCCAAAGAAGAACTGGAACTCTTAATTGAACACCAGATAGATAATTTTGATTATATTAAGTTAAAAAGTTTTTGTACAAACAAAACTAATGCAGACAAGATTAGCAGGGAAGCAATAAATTGGGAAATCATATTTACATTTAATGGTTCTGATAAATGCCTCATTTCTAAAATATATAAAGAATTCTCATATTTATAAGAATTCAACCCACTCTCCAATCGATAAATGCTCAAAGGATATGAACAGACAATTATCAGATGATGAATTAAAACTATTTCTGGTCATATTTAAAGATGCTCCAAATCACTATTGATTAGGAAATACAAATTATGACTACTTTGAGATACCACTACACACCTGTCAGATTGGCTAAGATGACAGGAAAAGATAATGATGAATGTTGGAAGGGATGTGGGAAAACTGGGACACTGATACATTGTTGGTGGAACTGCGAACGGATCCAAGCATTCTGAAGAGCAATTTGGAGCTATGCTCAAAAAGTTATAAAACTGTGCATACCTTTTGACCCAGCAGTGTTTTTATTGGGTCTATATCCCAAAGCAATCTTAAAAGAGGGAAAGGGACCCACATGTGCAAAAAATGTTTGTGGCAGCCCTTTTTGTAGTGGCAAGAAACTGGAGACTGAATGGATGCCCTTCAATTGGAGAATGGTTGAATAAATTATAATATATGAATGTCATGGAATATTATTGTTCTGTAAGAAATGATGAACAAGATGATTTCAGAGAGGCCTGGAGAGACTTACATGGATTGATGCTGAGCAAAATCAGCAGAACCAGGAGATCATTGTACACAACAATAAGACTATATGATGATCAATTCTGAAGGACATGGTTCTCTTCAATAATGAGATGTTTCAAACCAGTTTCAGTTGTTCAATGATGAAGAAAGCCATATATACCCAGGAAGAGGCCTGTGGCATATGAGTCTGGACAACAACATAGCGTTTTCACACTCTCTATTGATGTTTGCTGACATTGTTTTCCTTTTTAGGTTTTTTTTCTGTATGGGGCAAGATAACTGTATAAATATATATACACATATTTTAACATAATTAACATGTTATACTTCCTGCCATCCAGGGGAGGGGGGGCAAGAGGGAAAAATTGTAACAGAAAGCTTTGCAAAGGTCAATGTTGAAAAATTACCTATGCATATGTTTTGCAAATAAAAGCTTTTTTTAAAAAAGGAGTTTTCCAATTAACCAATTCTAGGTTTTGGACCAGCTCTAATCACAGTAATTGCTTTTTATTATATGTTATGGAAGAGGACCATGAAATCAGGGATTTGATGCTGAAAGGTCCCATACCAAACCCCATTTGGTCATATTTGGGTCCTGATTGATTCATATTAAATGTGAATAATAACCATTTCTGCTTTGACCAGAAATCTCAATGACCTTTCTCTTCCAGTTTTATTTATTTATTTGTATTTTATTTTCTTTGACTAGGTAAAAGAAAAGATTCTTTGCCTCAATTGCTACCTAGTTACTGAACAGGTGCAGCCTCATTCAAAATTAGGTTTACTGAAAACCTCAGCTTGTTATATCCAGGGTCATCTCCAGTCATTCTATTCTATATCTTGCTACTGGACTCAGATGGCTCTGGAGGGGAAAATGAGGCAGGTAACCTTGCACTGCTCTCCTTCACTCCCCTTCATACAATTCATTTACACGTCATGGAATCATGTCATTGATGTCATGATCCTTTTCAAGAACAAAGGACAAAAACTAGTAATTAATCTTTATATAGCAGGATTTATTTCATATTTTTCTTTCTTTTCTGTCCACACATTGGTCATGGCTAAAATATTGGTCAACAAGTTCATCTGATGGAGAGCATTTCTTTGGAGTTAAAAGTAACAAGGTTGAGATGAAGGCTTAGCTTTTTGCAAGAGTAATAATTTCATCAAAGAATGGGATAGAAAACATAAAGGGTCTTGGCTAAGAATACATTATGACTGTTTTTGGCATCCTAATTTGCTCCTGCAGAAAGTTGTGTTTTATTCTCTACATCTCAGAATGTGAATAAAAAGGAAAAGAACTCCAACTTTCCCCCCTCCAATTAACCAAATGTACTACAAGGAGGGCATAGTTTTTTGTCCTATGATTAAATTTGACAAATATCTATACCAAATGCCCCAGTATAAATTTAGCCTTACCAAGGCTTCCCTTTTCACCATTTTCACTCAATAACAGAAAAATGAATCAAATATTTTAAAATTCAAAGTAAATCAAATAAAGGATCAAACAATGGAGTGTAGGAATATAAAAGATCAAGAGGCATCAGTAATTAGAGTTAGAGAAGGGATTGAAGAAACATAAAAAGTTTATTTTAGGATAATTAAAATAAAATCAGTGAAGGTTAGGATTCACTAAAATTGAAGGGAAAAGTGACAAAGTAAGAAACATGAAGTTTTCATTCATTGGAAAAATAGAAGATACTCCCCCCAAATTAATATATTATTTGAATTTCAAATTACAGAAAATGTTCCAGAGTGTATAAGATCATTTGATTCAGTCTTATTTTTACTTTTAAGAGGAAAATGAGGTAATTGTCAAAGTAGACTTTGAAATTTATTTTTTTAATTACATGAGAATTAATGTTTAACTTTCATTTTTAAAAAAATTTGATTTACAAATTTTTTCCATCTCTTCTTCCTCTCCCCACTTCTTAGAAAAGGAAACAATTTGGCATCTCTTCTACATGTGAAATAATGCCTCCTTTAAATTTTCCTGGAAATTATTGTCAAAATATCATTTCTTGTCTCAAAAGTTGGGATCTTTCTGTTCACCAAACACAAAGTTTGAGTTACTATGGTCATTTTCTACTGCTTATTGTATACCTAATCTGTTACATTGGTGAAGCACTCCATTCTTAGTCAGATTGTTTTGATGATTACTGCTTTTTATAGATTGAGATCTGGGAGAGTTAGGTCAGTGTGGTCACTGCTTTTCTGGCCTATGTTCTGGTCTATGCGTGATTATAAAAACCCTTCTCTTCTATATATTGCAACTGCAAGCCTTGGTGAGTGAGTAATTGTCTCAGCTTTTGGACTGAGACCTAAGTAATATATAGGCAGAATTCTGCACCCAGTGATAGTAAAAAATTCCCTGTAATTTCCTTTTGCCTAGTTATCCAATACCCTTACTGTTTGTTAAGTTGAGAGTTCCTGAAGTCACTGTTGCCATTGATGAATTGTCTTCATGGCCAGCAGCTGACTCAGTGGGAAGGTGGCCTGTCCTAGGTAGTGTGTGATGAGCTCCAAATATAACCACCACCCCACTGAGAGAGACATTTCTGCCAATTTCCTTAGCTATATTATCACTATATACCTCTAAAATTGGCTAAGATGACAGGAAAAGACAATGAGGAATGTTGGAGGGGATATAAGAAAACTGAGACACTATTACATGATTGGTGGAGTTGTGAACTTATCCATCCATTCTGGAGAACAATATGGAAATGTGCCCAAAAGGCTATCAAACTGCATCTCTTTTTAACCAGCAGGTCTCTATTGGGCCTGTATCTCAAATAGATCATTAAAAAGGGAAAAAGCCTTACTTGTGCAAAAATGTTTGTAGCAGCCCTTTCTGTAGTGGCAAGCAGCTGGAAATTGAATTGAGTGGAAGCCCATCAATTGGAAAGTGACTGAATAAGTTATGGTATATTAATGATATGAAATATTATTGTTCTATAAGGAATAATCACAAGAATGATTTTATAGAGGCCTGGAGAGACTTACCTGAAATAATGCTAAGTGAAGTTAGGAGAGCCAGGAGAATATTGTATGTTTTAAAATTATGTTTTATTATATATCAGTGTCTCATAGAATTATTTATTTTCACTTATTCAATTCTAATTTTAAGCATTTTTTTCAGAGTTATTGTACCTTGTTTTCTTTCTGGCAAATTCTATTTGATATGAAGCTATTTTCCTTACTAAGTTTTTCGGACATCTTTTCTCATATGATTGACTCTTTTTTATCATTCTCTTGTATTACTCTCATTTCTTTTCCCAATTTTTCTTCTACTTCTCTAATTTTTTTTAGAATTCTTTTTATACTTTTCTAAGAATTCATTTTGGGCTCAGACCAAATTACATTTTTTTATTTAGGCTTCATATGTAGCCATTTTAACAGTATTGTCCTTTTCCAATTTTATGCTTTTATCTTCCCCATCAGCATAGTGACTTTCTATAGTCAAGTTTTTTTTTGTTTTGTTTTCATTGCTTGTCTGTGTGTGTGTGTGTGTGTGTGTGTGTGTGTGTGTGTGTGTGTGCATGTGTATGCGTGTGATTTATTATTATATGTGAGTTGGGCTCTGATCCTACACTGTCCCAAGTTTTTTCATGGGACTCTGGCCCCAACTGTCTTTATCGGGTATTTTGGCATAGTTGATTTCATTTTCTGGAGGATAGGCTTCCCTTCTGGCTTGGGACCTCCTTGTTGGCCTCCTATTAGCATGAGATTTAGTTACATGTCTGTATCAGGGATGGGGTCTTGCTACTAGGTTTCTATGGTAATAAAGTCTTTCTAGTGGCTGATCTTGGAAGAGGGATCTTGTTGCCAGTCTGCCCTAGAGAGAGAGAATCTTGCTGCTGGGTTGCTATGGAAATGTCTTTGCTGGTAGGCCCCTGGTATGGAGTTTTGCGGTTGGGCACTTCCAGAGCAAGGATTTATTGCTAGGCAGAAATGGGTTCTTTCTGGTGACTTGTGCTTGGGGTGGTAGCCCTGTAGTGAGGTCTATTTTCACTGTATAGAACTCTTACTTGCCTAGGGGCGTGATGGTTTCCAGGAGAACACAGCTTCTGTGATGTAGCTATCACCTCAGGCCTGGAGCCTTGCTTCTGGCCCCCTGCTGTAAGGCTGGCTGCCTGACTGCTGCTACTGATGCTCTTGGACCACATTCCCTTTTCATCCCAGTAAGACAGATATATCAAATTACTTAACTAAATTTGCCTCAGTTTCTCATTTGTAAAATAAAGTGGAGAAAGAAATGGAAACCTACTGGGCTATTTTTGCCAAGAAAACACCAAATAATGTCACAAATAGTCTGACATGATAGATTAAACAACACATGAAATAATAATAAAAAGAACATATAAGCAAGATAAAATATAAAGGTCTTTAAAATAAATGTATATATATATGTAAATCACATGTCCTAAAACATGGCTATATTATTTCTCTTAAAATGGTAATTATTTTCCATATCATCTTTATTTCCCATAGCACACCTTTGCTATTCAGATCTATCCCTTTGGCAAAGATTCAACAAGATTTTCCAAAATTCTTCTTTTAGGCACGTACTATGAAAGTAGAAGTAAAAAAAAGTTATTCAGCAAATCTAAGATATATGTCATGTCCCTTGCCATATGTCCTATCCCATATTCATTTTCTGGTCATGTTTTTTCATTTCAAAAGTATTTGTGCCAAAGATCCTCAAGATCCAAGGAAGCTGCATAATACAGTTTGACTCTAAAGTCAAGCAGCCTTATCATGTATTAATTATTTTGGAATCAATTCTAAATGTTTGCAATTCTTTAAATACATGGATAGGCTTTTTCCCCCTGATAAAGAACCCTATGACTATTTTGCTTAAAATGAACAGTTTTAATTTAGTATATACATTCAGATGCATTTCATCTAATCATAGTTTTAGAGCTGGAAAGGTGTTAGATCTTAAATGTTTATGTTGTCTAACCTTTCCTATATTCTTTACAGATAAAGAAACTGATGCCTGGAAAGAAAGTGACTTGCCCAATTCAAATAGCTACTAAATGGCTCTGCTGTGATTGAAACTTGCTCTCTTTGTCTTCATATTCAGAGTTCCAAATTTATTTTTTTCACAGTACCATAGTGCTACTTGCATGTTTGATGAACATGAATTTAGAGTTCTAAAACATAATTTTAGGTGATGTATACAAGGAATAAATTGCACTGAAACCAGTTTTTTTTTTATAAAAAATTGCAAAACATCTCATATTAATTTATTCTGCTGCATCATTTCTTCATGGTATTTTTATCTAGGAAGTTGCTGTGAAATGGAAGATAGGATTGAAGATTTACTTTGGAGATAATAGCTTTGGAATTCCTAGAATGTGCATCAGAATACAACTAGAAGCATCATTTCAAAGAATACAAATTTATGTTGTTTTTCTGTTCTCATTGTAAGCATTTATTGAAACAAGCAAACAAAAAAATACCATGAAAACTGATTGTAGCTTCAATGTTTATATCTTTTGCAGAGAATGAAGATGTAGAAAAATTCTATGAAGACATACTAACTGAATTATATCAGCACACACTTTATTGGCCTATAAATTAAATGTAAAGTTGAGTATATTAGAATATGGTAAAAAAAAAAGGTTAAATTATTTTACAAACAGGAAACAAGAAATGTGAAAGATTTTTAGATCATTTAGAAGTTATACACATTTGTATATGTGTGTATATGGATATATGTATAAAATGCATGAATGTGTATTGGATATAATAGCTTAGATGCTGTAGTAGAGATCTGGATTTATAGTTAGAAATTTAAAAGTTCATTTCTTAGCTTAAACTTTTAGTAGCTATATGACACTGGACAAGTCAATCAACCTTCTAAGGTTTATTTTCCTCATAGTAAAATTGTGAAAATAATAGCAGCTTTCCCACAGGGTTGTTGTGAAAGAAAAAAGACATGATATACATACATATATAGATAGATGATAGATAGATAGAATATACATACATATCATTATTATTTTGTTATCATTATATTTTGAAACACAAGAAATGACTAGTTACAAATCTGTGAATTTTTTACAGATCACTGTAGTATAGTGTAAAAAAAGCTGATCATGAAAATATGAAAAATTGAAGTTCAAGTCTTTCATTTCATACATTTAAATCTTTAGCATGGACAATTCTCTAAGTTTATAAATTTCAGAGAATGTGGTGACCTGAATTAGTAAGGATAAATTCTTCACTTTGAATTTTCCTCAAGATATTAAATCGCAGGTCAGTTCTCTCTATTGTACCTTATCCTGAAGAACAAAGATTAAAAAAATAAATGAATAAAAATTGGCAAACCAAAAGGAAGAGGGAGAAAAGAGGAGGAATTATGCAATATATAACATAGGTATTTTTCCTTACATACCTAAATAAATCCTTGCCTTTAAGTAGGAAATAAAAATAAAGGATAGTTATTTATAGGGATCATTGTTATTTACAAAGTAACTTTATTCACTTAGTGTTAATTAATTACTCAGTATATTGTATAGACTCCCTAAAAAGAATTTATGGATTGATATGAATGTCATAGAAGATGAGAATCAATCATTATTTCAAATAACCAATAAATTTTCACTAATGACTGCTTTTGTGCCAGGCCTTATTCTAGGGCCTAGAGATACTTATCAACAAGAAAATTGTTTGTGCCCTCAGAGAGTTTATATTCCAATTAGAAATGAGAATCGTTTGTCATTTTACCTTTTGAGACAGTACTTACATCAATGAAATAATTAATCTATGTCAGCATTAAAACAACTTAATTGATTAAAGAATTAAAATAACAATTATAGAAGAATCAGATAACATATCTGATGAATTCAAAGAGTTTAAGAACTTCAATGGGAGAAAGCAGGTATAATTAAAATTCTAATTATTCTTTCTTAATAGCTTTAATCTCTATATTCAAATACTATACCTGAACAGTAGTATTCTTGAAATAAGTCAAAATTTGCTCTCATATAGAAAGAAAATATTACATGTCAAAATATGTCAAAAATGTCCAAATATAGTTACCAATACCAATATTGATAAATAGTGAATATTATTGTAGGGGAATAAATCATTCATGAATTTCATCTGGTAATAATATTCCTTAAGAAGAAATATTTAGGATCTTCAGTCTCACTTAATATAAAATATACCTCAATAAAATATGGTCACATATTTATGTGTTTAGCCATTTCCAAATATAATCATGGTAACTTGTTCCAGGTTTTTCTCCAGCTTGCTGCGATATAAACTGCTGACACTTGCAAACATGTTCTCTTACTCCTGTCATTTTCTGAACTGTCTCTTCCACTTGCAGCTACTACAGTAACCCCAACTCACACAAACATAGAAAGTTCCCATATTTGCTCTGTAAATTGTAAACATGGAAACACTGCCATTGTAAAAGACATGTCATCTTCCTTATCTTTCTTATCATCTCTATGAGTTCTCAGGCCAAAATAAACCTCCCTTATTATTGCTTCTGTATGTGTCATCTCACCTTACTAATATTTAAGTGCCTTGACTAAAATGAAGGAAGGATTTAATTGTATTTTTATGTTTTTTATATTTCACTTTTTATATGTTTATATTTTAATGTATTACATAATTTTAAACCTAGAATTGAACATGTGCCTGACATATTTTAAGTGCTAAAAAGTGTTTTGTAATTCATTTATTTGTTTAAATATACAATATTATACATATATATATATATATTCTGTACATATATAATTATATATATATATAATTTCAAAAAACATAGAAAGCTAAACTTTTTTCTCTACAACTGTGATGTTGAATATATATAAAATTTGATCATTAATAGATGCTTGTGTAATTGCATTACTGTGAGTAGTCAGTCAAAAGAAAAAAAAACTTTCTGATGGAGTATCTTTTGTGGATGCCTAATTGAGGTGCTTTTCCTTTCATTATTCAGAGCAGGATCAGATATTGATCACTATCTGATTTTATTGGTACTAATCTGGAACTCTACAGGCAATCTAAAGGGACTCCTCAGTCCCTTAGCCTCAGTCCCACAGCCATGAGGGGATATAATGAATTTCTGGGTTCCAGAGAGTCTGTTTTTGAAGAGCCTTTTCCACAGGAGACAGCAAGCTTTGAGGTCATGATCTAAACAAATATTTGCTGGAGGTTGTACCATACCTCCACTGTATGTCTTCTTTATTTTGTATCTTATGAACAGATATATGCGTGTATGTGAGTGTGCAAATAAGTAGGTGCATGTGTTTCCTTCCTAGTTACCCACATGTCATTTATTAGCTATAAAGCATTTGAAGCAGAAACAATAAGATGAAGTGTATAGTGTTCAGAAGTGTGTTGCCCCCATGTCTAACCCAGGAGTATGGTGGTGGTGGTACTCATTGTAGCTGAAATGGAAACTAGCCAATAAGTTACTCTCCCTAAGATGCTATATGCAAATTTGACTTATAGGTTTTTAATATTAGCCTTTTCCATAATAGCAACCATGCTATTAATTAATTACTTAACATTATTCTTTATCTGTGGGAATAAATCTACCTGTTCCATCTAACTCATTAACTGGGAACTATTTATTTATTTCAACCCGTTAGTGAGGATCTTTGTGTTATCAAAAGGAAACTAAATCCCAGTTACAAACCCCCTCAGAATGTTTAAGAACAATTAACTAAATACAAAAGTGAAATTGTTTCTCATTGATGAAACAGGCAAATTCAACAATCGAACCCAGGAAAACTGAAAAGTCTATCAAAAGACTTTGTCTAAGGTTATCAGCCCCTATGACCTCATTCTTGGGTGCCTAGCTGAGCTGGACAGGTGAGGCAGAGTAGACAGGAGAAAATAAGATAGATTTGAAGAATTTCAGACTCTAGATTGTTCTGTACTTCAGAAGTTCAGATTTAGAGGAAGAAAACAGTAGAATTAAGGCTGAATGGAAATTTCAGGACTAATTATGAATGACCTTAAATTTTAAGCAAAAGTATTTGGAATTCATACAAGTTCCATTGAAGAACCGCTTAAGGTAAAATCAAGGAAATGATAAAATCAAAGCTATATTTTAGGAATGTTAATGTTGCAGCAGTCTATAAAGTGACCTATAATGAGAAATTTTTGGAAGCCAGGAAATAAGTCAAATAATAGAAAGTTGAATGAGTATAGGTAATGGTAATTCTTAATGAGATTTTTTTCATAGACTCATGGCTATTTTACATATGTATTATATAAATCTCATTAACATTCTATACCACTACACCTGCATTTATTACACAATGAATTCAAAGCTTGATCTTTAATGTTCGTATATTTCTCTTATTTTCTGTCCCCCCTGTGTCCTCTGTTTTACTTCTGCCTACCATGTGTTTTTATTACTTTACCTGTTCCCCCACTACCGAAGGATCCTTCTCTTATTCTTTCTCTTCTTTCTTTTTCTTTTCCTCTTGTTTCCATCTGAATTCAGATTTTTATATCCCTTCTAATAATTTATGTTGTTGCCTCTTTATGCCATTCTCATTAATCTACTCACATAGCAAATTTATACTATTCCTTTACACTATATTTCCCTTATCTTGTTCCCCTTACTATCTGCTTATCTTCTGAATTTAGAAGTCTTTTATACATATATACACAAATACATTTATATGTATATATATGCATACATATCCATGCATAAACATATATTTTAACAAATAAGTAACACTTTGATTTATCTTTTGTGGAAAGGGAAGAGGACATAATTAAAAATACATAATTTAACTGTGTACACACGCACACGTGTATGTGTCAATGACATTTCAAATATTCTATAATGGTATTTGACTCTGATTCACAAACATACATGCATGTACCCACAAATGTGTGTTACAAAAATATATAATAATATGCATATAATTATAATAATAGATATTATTATTATTTTTTCCTCTTTAATTAATTCCCAATGTGAATGGGGTTCCAGAACTACCAGCCTTCCTCCCCAGTACAATTCCTCGGTGTCAGTTCTTCATCTTACACCTCATTTGTATAATTCTCTTCCTTCCTTCCTTCCTTCTTTCCTTTCTTCCTTCTTTTTCTTTCTTTCCTTCTTTCTCTTTTCCTTCATGGCTATGCTTTTTAGAATTACATTATACTCAGAACTACCCTGGTTCTTCTTTTATATTATAAATGACAATCTTAGACATACAATTTACATTTCCTTGTATAAAAAGTAAACAAATAGTCTGTCCTTATTGAATCCTTTTTAATTAATCTTTAATACTTACATTGTATTTCTCTTGGATCTTGTATGTCAAATTTCATAGTAAATTCAGGTCTTTTTGCAAAAAAATCATGAAAGCTTGGGAATTTATTCAATGTCAAGTTGTTTAGGATTGTGCTTAACTTTGCTGACTATATTTTCAGATGCAACCTCAGTATTTTTTGTTGTGTTGTTTTGTTTGTTGTTTTGTTTTTCTTTTTTGATATATAGTGTTTCAGGTGTTTCAATGTAGCTGTTGAAAGTCTTCTGTGATTTCCATTGTGGCTCCTTACTCTAGTGATATGTTCTATTGAATTAGCCCCTTTTTATTTTGTTTTAATCCTGCATAAAGTATACTGCTGAAATACACAATTATGCATTACATATTTACATAAATACAAAGATACAAGTACACCTATTATCAACTAAGTGCTAGTTGCCCCTCTTAAGTGAAAAATAAGAATTTTCAAAAAATCTTACTATCCCTTGGGAAAAGTAATTTTTTTTTGCCTAATGTGTTATATTCAGAAAAAAAAAACTGTTTCCTTATTCAGATCTAACACCATCCCAGTATGGTTATGTCTTTGGCATGTCTTTATTAGGACTCCAGTCAACAGTCTACTAATAAAATTGAAAGATAGTGATTAAGATAAGAGATATTTTGAAGGTAGAAACAAAGTTATGTGGAAAGTCTTTTCATGTGCAGATAAGGCAGAAGAAGGACATTCTGGATTGATGTTTAAAGAATCCAATGTAATATAAACCCTATTACTGTAATCATAAATATATTGGAATTCATAGGTGATAATTTTTAAATGATATAATTCTATTATTTTAATTTGTGCATGTACACAAATATTTTTTTAAAAATTAAGACAAATTTTATTTTGCTTTTAATAAAACAATAAAGCTAATCAACCTTTTATTCATCAATAAATACTAATATGATGATCATTCTGCAATATTCACAACATCAGTTAAAAACTAATTAACTCAATATTTAGTATAACTAGTTTGTGAACGTATGGATGAACACTTAATAGCACTGAAAAACCTAATCATTTCTCTCAGTCACTGCAGCTGTTCTTTACATCCATCACTTCACAGAAATAGCTTTGGTTTTCATAGGAACAAACTTTGATAGCTTTCCAAGAAATTATAAGAGAATAGATTACTTTGTATGATTATTATCTCTTGCTGTTCTGATACAATGACATTTTTTTTGACTTTCAATCATTCTTTTTGGTTTGATGAATATAATCCATTACTCAGGAGTACAACTACATACCATTCAGATCTTAATCTCAAATAAGATTTATAACCGAAATGCACTTCTGAGACCTGCTCCAACCTTGTTATTTTACAGATGAGGAAATAGGCCCTGAATGAGTATCTTTCTGTTGGTGAACCTACAGTTCAAGTAGGATTCAAATGTAAATTCTCCAACTTTAAATCCAGTGATCCTTTCACATCATGTTTCTTCCCATAGCTAATAACTCATTCCTCCCCATGCCACTTGTACATGTCATTATTATTGTGCTTAACAATAGGCTACTAAAGAAGATATTACTGGCCCAAGATGCATTAAAATGCTAGACATTTTTCTAACTTAAGAGAGCATCACAGTTGATTACATTTCAGAGACTAATAAAACTACAATATAAAAGCATTATCTTTAAAGAAATTTTCATTTCTGACCATTTTGCAACTTTTATTTCTTAAAATATTGAATTATATAAATAAGTACTTAGCCTGTGCACAGGTCAGCTACATGATGCAGTGGATAAAGTGTAGGGTTTTAAAATAAAGAAGATAAAAGCATTATCTTTAAAGAAATATTCATTTCTGACCATTTTGCAATTTTTATTTCTTGAAATATGGAAGTATATAAATAAGTACTTAGCCTGTGCACAGATCAGCTACATGATGCAGTGGATAAAGTGTAAGGTTTTAAAATCATGAAGACACAGCTTCATGAGTTCAAATCTGATCTCAGACACTTATTATGTGATTATAGGCAACTAAACTAAACATGTTTGCTTCAGTTTTATCTGTGAAATGAACTGGAGAAGGAAATGGTAAATCTCTCTAGTAATAATTGCAAAAAAACCCAAACAGAGTTATGAAGACAAAGATGACTAAAATAACCAAACTTTAGACTGACTGCTGAATATTTGTACACCTCTTTTTTGGGGACCAAGCTTGGTCCTTATAATTTCATTTGGTTTCTATTGTTTGGTATTTATGATTACTGATATTGTTGTCATTATATCCTTTGTGGTCTGGCTCCAGTTGTTTCCCACTCCACTCCATCCCTTAATCAACTGTCAAATTGATTACCTAAATTGCCTTTCTGATTATGTCACTTTTTGATTCAGTAAGTTCTTTAGATGTCTCATATTCAGGTTCAAATATAATATTGTCTTTTTACATTTAAAATTTTTATAATCTTACCCTTTTTTGTCTTTCCAGACTTACATTCTACTCCTTTCTGCATACTTTATTACCCCTGGCTTTCTTGCTTTTTTGTTACACTTGACACTCCATCTCCTACTCTATTTCCACATGTGGACTTTTCTTATTTCAAGACTCAGCTCAAGAGAGCAAGATGGCAGAGATCGGATATGACTCTCTATAACCTCCTCTAGCCTTCCTTCAAATCAATAGCAGATGAAGCCTCTAGACTGGTTTTGAACTCAAAGAATCAACAAATATCTGCAGTCAGTACAACACATTTCTAGAAGAAGATATCCTGGAAGAACTTCAAAACAGGTCTGTTTCAATCAGGCAACGGAATGGTCTATCAAACCTAGACTGCAGTACAGGGAGACCAGGGCAGGAAGCTGGAGTGGGAGTTGGAGCATTGTCGCTCCCATGCACCTGGGAGACTTCTGTGGGCCTCTTGGGATGATCTGTCCTGATTGTAAGCAGGTAGTTTGGCAGATCTGCCTTTGTGATGGGTAGGTTGTGAACCACTGAGCCTCAGAAGAACACCAGACCCAGCTGCCATTACACAGCACCATAAAGCAATAAATTAATCAGAAGGACTGCACAGTACTGGAAATCAATCAATCAATCAGCAGACCTGCCTAGCACCTAAACTAATTCAATTAGCAGAATTGTCCCAGGGCAAATCAAAGAGACTGTCCCTTCTTTGCTTTGAACAGACCTCAAGCCTTAAAAAATGAATTAAAAAAAACAGAAAGAACTATCACCATAGACAGCTTTTATGGAAAGAGAGAAGAACAGACCTCAAATCCTGAGGTCCCTAAAGGTACAGCAACTCCAGAAAAAGCCCCAAAGGGAGACAAAACTGGACTCCATGTCACAAGGCTTTCTTTAAAGATTGCATAAAAGATCTTAAAAAAGAGTTAGAAGAAATTTGGGGAAATGAAATGAGATCATTGTAAAAAAAAAATGGAAAAAATGGAAAAAGAATGAAATGAAGGAAATAATGCAATTGGCCAATTGTAAAAAGGGTTAAAAACAGTAACTGAAGAAAATAAGACACAAAAAATTAGAATGGAACAAATGGAAGTGAATGACTCAACAAGACTTCAAGAATCAGACAAACAAAAACAAAAAAAAAGAAAGGAAAATATGAAATATCTCCTAGGAAAAACAACTGACCTAGAAAAATAGATCTAGGAGAAACAATGTAAGGATTATAGGACTTCTTGAAAGCCAAGATGAAAAAAAGAATCTAAACATCATCTTACAGGAAATCATAAAAGAAAACTGCCCTGATATTTTAGAATCAGAAGGTAAAATAAACATCAAAAGAATCCCATCATCACCTCCTGAAAGAAACCCCAAAATTATATCCCGAAGGAATATCGTGGCTAACTTTCAGGACTATCATACCAAAAAAAAAGATATTGAAAGCTGCCCAAAAAGGACAATTTAAATACCAAGGAGCCACAATAAGGATTACTCAGGACCTAGCAGCTTCTACCTTAAAGGATCACAGGGCTTGGAATTTGATATTCCAAAAAGCAAAGGAATTGGGATTACAGCCAAGAATAAGCTATCCAGCTAAAATGAACATTATCTTTCAGGAAAGAAGATGGACTTTACATTATATAAGTGAATTTCACCTGTTTCTAATGAAAAAATCAGAACTGAACAAAAAATTGATCTCTAAACAAGAGAAACATAAAAAGGTATAAAGGAAAAATCTCTTGAGAACTATATTTTCACTTATTGATATACTTAGAAAATAACAGTATAAGTTGATTTTATTATGATAATAATAAAAATAAATTAGATGTAGAAAAGTGATCACAATGGAAGAAGAGGAAAAAGGAAGTAAAATAAGGTAAATTATATCACATGTAGAGGCAAAGAAAACATTACAGTTAAGGGAAAGAAGGGGGGGATGACCATTGTGTTAATCTTAATCTCATCAGATTTGGCTCTAAGAGAATAATAGATGTATTTGGTATCACAAAGAAACTGGTCTCACTTATAAGTAAATAAAAGGGAAAGGGGGAAAAGAAAGGGAAAGACTAATAAAAGGAAAAACAAAAGAGTTAAGGGAAAGGTGTAAAAAAGGGGGTGGGGCTCTAAAGGGGAAGGACTGTTTGAGGGAGGTGATCATCAAAAGAAAAATACTGGAGAGAAGGGAAGGGGGATAGGAAAGAGAAAAGCATAACTTAAGGTAAATAAGATGTCAGGAAATACATCATTAGTTATTTTAACTGTGAATGTGAATGGAATGAACTGTCCCATAAGTGGAAGCAAATAACAGACTGGATTAAAAGCCAGCATCCAACAATATGTTATTTACAAGAAACACATTTAAAATATAATGATACATACTGAGTGAAGGTAAAGGGCTGGAGCAGAATCTATTATGCTTCAGGTAAACAAAAAAAAAAAAAAAAAGCAGGGGTAGCAATCCTGATCTCAAATCAAGTTAAAGCAAAGATAGATCTAACTAAAAGAGACAAGGAAGGAAATTATATCTTACTAAAGGGTACGAGAGGTAATGAAGCAATAGCAATATTAAACATATATGCAACACGTGGTAGAGAATGGAAATTCCTAAAGGTTAAGTTCAGAGAGATGCAATTATAAATAGACAACAAAACTATAATAGTGGGGGATTTCATCCTTGTTCTCTCAGAACTAGATAAATAAAACCCCAAAATAAATAAGAAAGAAGTTAAGGAGGTAAACAAAATGTTAGAAAAGTTAGATATGATAGATCTTTGGAAGAAATTAAATGGGGATAGAAAGGAGTTTGCTTTTTTTCTTAGTGGTTCATGGGATTTATACAAAAATTGACCATGTGTGAGGACCTAAAAACTTCAATATGATATGCAGAAAGGCAGAAATAGTAAATGCATTTTTTTCAGATCATGATGCATTAAAAATCACATGCAATATAAGGCTGGGAGAAAATAGAGCAAAAAGCAATTGGAAACAAAATAATTTCATCCTAAAGAACGAAATAGCAAATTACAAACACATTTATTTCATCCAAGAAAATGACAATAATGAGAAAACATAACAAAATTTGTAGGATGCAGCTAAAGTGATAATAAGGGGAAATTTTATGTCGATATAGGCTTATTTGCATAAAATAGAGAAAGAGAAAATCAATGATTTGGGCTTGTAAGTAAAAAAAAACTAGAAAAAGAACAAATTAAAAACCCTCATTCAAATATCAAACTTGAAATCCTAAAAATAAAAGAAGAGATTAATAAAATTGAAAGGAAAAAAAACGATTAATTTAATAAATAAAACTAAAAGTTGGTTTTATGGAAAAGCCAACAAAATAGATGAACCTCTAGTAAATTTGATTAGAAAAAGGGAAGAGAAAATTCAAATTGTTAATCTCAAAAATGAAAAGGGAGAATTTTCCACTAATGAAAGGAAATTAGAACAATAGAGTTGCTCAATTTTATGCCAATAAATGTGATAACCTAAGTGAAATGGAGGATTACCTACAAAAATATAGGTTGCCCAGATTAACAGAAGAGAAAATAATTTACTTAAATAGTCCCATTTAAGAAAAAAAAAAGAAATAGAACAATTCATTAATCAACTCCCTAAGAAAAAAAAAATCTCCAGGACCAGATAGATTTACATGTGTAATCTGTCAAACATTTAAATAACAAGTAACTCTGATACTATATAAACTATTTGAAAAAATAATGAATGAGGTCCTATCAAATTCCTTTTATGAAATAAACATGGTAGTGGTACCTAAACCAGGTAGAATGAAAACAGAGAAAGAAAATTATAGACCAATCTCCCTAATGAATATGGATGCAAAAATATTAAAAAAATATATATTAGCAAAGAGATTACAGAAAATCATCCCCAGGATAATACACCACAACCAAGTAGAGTTTATATTAGGAATGAAGGGACAGTTCAATATTAAGAAAACTATTAGCATAATTGACTACATCAATAACCAAATTAACAAAAAAATATGATTCTCTCTTTTTTTATTAAAAGCTTTTTATTTTCAAAACATATGCATGATTTTTCTACATTGACCTTTGCAAAACTTTTTTTTGTTCCAAGCTTTTCCCCTTCTTCCCCCCACCCCCACCCCTAGATGACAGGTAATCTAATACATACTAAATATATTAAATTATATGACAAATCCAATATATGTATAAACATCTATACAGTTATCTTACTGCACAAGAAACATCAGATCTAGAAA
>JAJPUD010008566.1:28109-43526 GCA_023553655.1 Myrmecobius fasciatus | reverse complement strand
ACAAAATGCAGGGAAATATTCACAGAAAGCATTAAAATGCTGTGTTGTGGTTCATACAGGTCCCTCAGGCCTCTCTCTGGATGTATATGACTATCTTCATCGCTGAACAATAGGAACTGGTTTGAATCACATCATTGTTGAAGAGAACCACGTCCATCAGAATTGATCATCGTATAGTCTTGTTGCGGTGTATAATGTTCTCCTGGTTCTGCTGATTTCACTCAGCATCAGTTCATGCAAGTCTCTACAGGCCTCTCTGAAATCATCCTGCTGGCTGTTTCTTACCAAACAATAATATTCCATGACATTCATATACCATAATTTATTCAGCCACTCTCCAATTGATGGCCATCCCTTCAGTTTCCAGTTTCTTGCCACTACAAAAAAGGCTGCCACAAACATTTTTGCACATGGGGATCCCTTTCCCTCCTTTAATTTCTCATTGGGATATAGGCCCAGTAGAAACACTTCTGGGTCAAATGGTATGCACAGTTTCATACATTTTTGAGCAGTTAAAGATTGCTCTCCAGAATGGTTGGATCCCTTCACAGTTCCACCAACAATGTATCAGTGTCTCAGTTTTCCCACATCCCCTCCAACATTTGTCATTATCTTTTCCTGTCATCTTAGCCATTCTGACAGGTGTGCAGTGGTATCTCAGTGTTGTCTTAATTTGCATTTCTTTGATCAATAGTGATTTGGAGCACCTTTTCATGGGACTAGAAATAGTTTCAATTTCTTCATCTGAAAATTGTGTGTTCATATCTTTTGACCATTTATCAATTGGAGAATGGCTTGAATTCTTATATATTTGAGTCAATTCTCTATATATTTTAGAAATGAGGCCTTTATCAGAACCTTTGAAGGTAAAAATATTTTCCCAGTTTATTGCTTCCCTTCTAATCTTGTCTGCAATCATTTTGTTTGTACAAAAACTTTTTAACTTGATATAGTCAACATTATCAATTTTGTTATTAATGATGATATCTAGTTCTCTGGTCACAAATTCTTTCCCCCTTCACAGATCTGAGAGGTAAACCATCCTACATTGTTCCAATTTGTTTATATAATTCTTTATGTCTAGATCAAGAATCCATTTCTACCTTATCTTGGTATATAGTGTTAGGTGTGGGTCAATGCCTAGTTACTTCCATATTAGTTTCCAATTTTCCCAACAGTTTTTGTCAAATAGTGAGTTTTTTCCCCAAAAACTGGGGTCTTCAGGTTTATCAAACACTAGATTACTATTGTCATTGTGTATTTTGTCCTGATATCCTATCCTATGCCACTGATTGACTGCTCTACTTCTTAGCCAGTATCAAATGGTTTTGATGACCACTGATTTATAATATAGTTTTAGATCTGGTACAGTTAGGCCACTCTCATTTGCTTTTTTTTTCATGAATTCCCGTGAAATTCTTGACCTTTTGTTTTTCCAGATGAATTTTGTTGTTATTTTTTCTAGGTCAGTTAAATAATTTCTTGGGAGTTTGATTGGTATAACACTAAATAAATAGATTAGTTTAGGTAGTATTGCCATCTTTATTATATTTTCTCGACCTATCCAAGAGCACTTGATATTTTTCCAATTGTTTAGATCTGACTTTATTTTGTGTGGAGAGTGTTTTGTAGTTTTGCTCATATAGATCCTGACTTTCCCTTTGCAGATATATTCCCAAATATTTTATACTATCAAAAGTTATTTTAAATGGAATTTCTCTTTGTATCTTTTGCTGTTGCATTTTGTTGGTGATGTATAAAAATGCTGATGATTTATGTGGATGTATTCTGTATCCTGGAACTTTGCTAAAGTTGTGGATAAATGCTAATAGTTTTTTAGTTGATTCTCTAGGGTTCTCTAAGTAGACCATCATATCATCTGCAAAGAGTGATAATTTGGTTTCCTCATGACCTACACTCATTCCTTTAATCTCTTTTTCTTGTCTTATTGGCAAAGCTAGCATTTCTTATACAATATTTAATAGTAATGGTGATAGTGAGCAACCTTGTTTCACCCCCGATCTTATTGGGAATGGTTCCAGTTGATCATCATTACTTATGATGCTAACTGATGGTTTTAAATAGATGCTACTGACTATTTTAAGGAAAAGTCCATTAATTCCTGTACTCTCTAGTGTTTTTAATAGGAATGGATGTTAGATTTTATCAAATGCTTTTTCTGCATCTATTAAGATTATCATATATTTTTTTCTCAATTTGGTTATTGATATAGTCAATTATGCTAATAGTTTTCTTAATATTGAATCATCCCTGCATTCCTGGTATAAATCCTACTTGGTCATGGTGTATTATTCTGGGGATGATTTTCTGTAATCTCTTTGATAATATTTTATTTAAGATTTTTTGCATCAATATTCATTAGGGATATTGATCTATAATTTTTTTTCTCTTTTTGTTTTACCTGGTTTAGGTATCAGTACCATGTCTGTGTCATAAAAGGAATTTGGTAGGAGTCCTTCATTCCCTATTTTTTCAAATAGTTTATATTATATTGGAGTTAATTGTTCTTTAAATGTTTGGTAGAATTCACATGTAAATCCATCTGGTGCTGGGTATTTTTTCTTAGGGAGCTGATTAATGACTTGTTCTATTTCTTTTTCTAAAATGGGACTATTTAAGTAATTTATTTCCTCTTCTGTTAATCTGGGCAATCTATTTTTTTTTTTTTTTTTGGATATTCCTCCATTTCACTTAGGTTATCAAATTTGCTGGCATAAAGTTGGGCAAAGTGACTCCTGATTATTGCTCTAATTTCCTCTTCATTGGTGGAAAGTTGTCCCTTTTCATTTTTGAGACTAACAAATTAATATTCCTCATTCCTTTTTCTAATCAAATTAACTAGAGGTTTATCTATTTTATTGGTTTTTTTTTCATAAAACCAACTTTTAGTTTAATTTATCAATTCAATAGTCTTTTTTTTACTTTCAATTTTATTAATCTCTCCTTTTATTTTTAGGATTTCAAGTTCAGTATTTGATTCGGGGTTTTAAATTTGTTCTTTCTCTAGCTTTTTTAATTGCAAGCCCAATTCATTGATTTTCTCTTTCTCTAGTTTATGCAAATAAGCTTCTAAAGATATAAAATGTCCCCTTATTACCACTTTGGCTGTATCCCACAGATTTTGGTATGTTGTCTCATTATTGTCATTTTCTTGGATGAAATTAGTAATGGTGTCTGTAATTTGCTGTTTCACCCATTCATTCTTTAGGATAAAATTATTTAGTTTCCAATTGCTTTTTGGTCTATTTCCTCCTGACCTTATAATGCATGTGTTTTTTATTCGGTCATGATCTGAAAAAAAAAAATACATTTACTACTTTTGCCTTCCTGCATTTGATTTTGAGGTTTTTGTGTCCTATCACATGGTCAATTTTTGTATAACTTCCATGGACTGCTGAGAAAAAGTAAACTCCTTTCTGTCTCCATTTAATTTCCTCCAAACATCTATCATATCTAACTTTTGTAACATTTTGTTTACCTCCTTAACTTCTTTCTTATTTATTTTGTGGTTTGATTTATCTAGTTCTGAGAGAGGGAGGTTAAGATCCTCCACTATTATAGCTTTGCTGTTTATTTCTTCTTGCATCTCTCTGAACTTTTGTTCTAGGAATTTCCATGGTCTACTACTTGGGGCATATATTTTAGTATTGATATTGCTTCATTGTCTATAGCACCCTTTAGTAAGATGTAATTTCCTTCCTTGTCTCTTTTAATTAGATCTATCTTTGCTTTTACTTGATCTGAGATCAGGATTGCTGCCCCTGATCTTTTTTGTTCACCTGAAGCATAATAGATTCTGCTCTAGCCTTTTACCTTCACCCTGTATGTGTCTCTATGCTTTAGATGTGTTTCTTGTATACAACATATTGTTGGATTCTGGTTTTTAATCCAGTCTGCAATCTGCTTCTGCTTTATGGGAGTGTTCATTCCATTCACATTCACAGTTAAAATAATACTAATTCTTTATTTCCTGCCATCTTATTTACCCTAGCTTATGATTTTCTCTTTCCTATCCCCTTTCCCTCCTCCCTAGTATTTTGCTTTTGATAACCACTTCCCTCAAACAGTGCTTCCCCTTTAGAGCCCCACCCTTTTTTTACACCTTTCCCTTAATTTTTCTGATTTCCCTTCTATTAGTCTATTCCCTTTCTTTTCCCCCTTTCCCTCCTGTTTCCTTATAAGATAGGACAAGTTTCTTTTTGATACCCAATAAGTCTATTATTCCCTCAGAGGCAAATCTGATGAGATGGAGATTAACACAATTCTCATTCCCCTCCCTTTTTTTTTCCTCCTCAATCATTATAGGTTTTCTTTGCCTCTACATGTCATGTAATTTCCCTTATTTTACCTCCTTTTCCTCTTCTTCCAGTGTTATCCATTTTCTACTTGTAATTTCTTTTTCAGATTGTCATATCATAATAATCATAAATAAATTTTCAATAATAATATTATAATAATCACAAACTCACAATAATCATATCATAATAATCATAATCTAATAATAAAGTCATAACGTACATATAGTTTTCAAGAGTTTTTTTTTTCTTGTTACCTTTTTATGTTTCTCTTGTGTTCTGTGTTTGTAGATCAAATTTTTTTTGTTCAGTTATAGTCTTTTAATTAGAAATAGGTAAAATTATCCTGTATCATTGAATGACCATCTTCTTCCCTGGAAGATAATGCTCATTCTAGCTTGGTAACTTATTCTTGGCTATAATCCAAGTTCCTTTGCCCTTTGGAATATCTGATTCCAGGCCTTTCAATCCTTTAAAGTGGAAGCTGCTAGGTCCTGTGTGATCCTAATTGTGGTTCCTCGATGTTTAAATTGTTTCTTTCTGGCTTCTCGTAATATCTTTTCCTCGTTGTCATAGTTCTGAAATTTAGCCACAATATTCCTCAGGGATTTAATTTTTGGGTTTCTTTTAGGAGGTGATAGGTGGATTGTTTCAATAAGTATTTTGCCTTCTGATTCTAAAATATCAGGGCAGTTTTCTTTTATGATTTCCTCGAAGATAGTGTCTAGGTTCTTTTTTTCATCATGGCTTTCAGGAAGCCCTATAATCCTTAGATTGTCTCTCTTATATCTATTTTCCAGGTCAGTTGTTTTTCCTAGAAGATATTTCATGGTTTTTTTTTTCTATTTTTTTCATTTTTTTTTCTTTTTGTTTGACTGATTCTTGAAGTCTTGATGAGTGATTCACTTCCATTTGTTCAATTCTAATTATATGTCTTATTTTCTTCAGTTACTGTTTTTATCTCCTTTTGTAATTGGCCAATTTGTTCATTGTAGTCTTTTTTTTGATTTTTTCCATTTTATTTTGCAGTGATCTCATTTTGTTTCCCCATATTTCTTCCAACTCTCTTTTAAGATTCTTTATGTAATGTTCAAAGAAAGCCTTCTGGCATGGAGTCCAGTTTATGTCTCTCTTTGGGGCTTTTTCTGGAGTTGCTTTACCTTTAGGGACCTCAGGATTTGAGATCTGTTCTTCCCTCTCTCCACAAAAGCTGTCTATGGTGAGGGATCTTTTTGTTTTTTTTATTCATTTTTTAAAGGTGTGAGGTCTGTTCAAGGCAAAGAGGGACAGCTGCTTTAATTCACCCTGGGGCAATTCTGCTGATTGTGTTATTTCAGGTGCTTGGCAGTTCTGCTGATTGATTGATTGCTTTAGGGTGCTGTGTAATGGCAGCTAGGTCCAGCACTCATCTGGGGTTCAGTGGTTCACAATCTACCCCCACAAAAGGCAGGTTTTCCAAACCACTTGCTTACAATCAGGACAGATTGCCCCAAGAGGCCCGCAGAAGACTCCCAGGTGTGTGAAAAGCACAAGGCTCCTACTCCTGTTCCATCTCCCTGCTCCAGCTCCCTGTTCCAGCTCCCTGCCCCAGTCTCCTTGTGCTACAGTCTGGGTTCAGCAGACCACCCCCCTGCCCAATTAAAACAGTCCTGTTTTGAAGTTCTCCAAGAGTATCTTCTTCTAGAAATGTGCTGTCCTCCAGATATTGTGGATTTTTTTTTACTTCAAAATCAGTCTAGAGGCTTCATATATTGTTGGTTGGAGGGAAGGTTAGAGGAGGTTACACAGACTCCTGTCTGATCTCCACCATCTTGGCTCCTAAGACGAGATTGTCATGATTATCTCAATAGATGCAGAAAAAGCATTTGATAATTCCAACATCCATTCCTTTTTTTTATTAAAAACTTTTTATTTACAAAACATATGAGTGATTTTCCTACAATGACCTTTGCAAAACTTTTTTTTTGTTCCAAGCTTTTCCCCTACTTACCCCCACCCCCACCCCTAGATGACAGGTAATCTAATACATACTAAATATATTAAATTATATGACAAATCCAATATATGTATAAACATCTATACAGTTATCTTAGTGCACAAGAAACAACAGATCTAGAAAGAGAAAAAAAAAAAAACAACCTAAGAAGGAAAACAAAATGCAGGGAAATATTCACAGAAAGCATTGAAATGCTGTATTGTGGTTCACACAGTTCCCTCAGGCCTCTCTCTGGATGTATATGACTATCTTCATCTCTGAACAATAAGAACTGGTTTGAATCACATCATTGTTGAAGAGAACCATGTCCATCAGAATTGATCATCGTATAGTCTTGTTGCTGTGTATATTGTTCTAATGGTTCTGCTGATTTCACTCAGCATCAGTTCATGTAAGTCTCTCCAGGCCTCTCTGAAATCATCCTGCTGGCTGTTTCTTACCAAACAACAATATTCCATGACATTCATATACCATAATTTATTCAGCCATTCTTCAATTGATGGGCATCCTTTCAGTTTCCAGTTTCTTACCACTACAAAAAGGGCTGCCACAAACATTCTTGCACATGTGGGGCCCTTTCCCTCCTTTAAGAACTCTTTGGGATATAGGCCCAGTAGAAACACTGCTGGGTCAAATGGTATGCACAGTTTCATACCTTTTTGAGCATAAAGATTGCTCTCCAGAATGGTTGGATCTGTTCACAGTTCCATCAACAATGTATCAGTGTCCCAGTTTTCCCACATCCCTTCCAACATTCGTCATTAGCTTTTCTTGTCATCTTAGCCAATCTGACAGATGTGTAGTGGTATCTCAGCGTTGTCTTAATTTGCATTTCTCTGATCCATAATGATTTGGAGCACCTTTTCATGTGGCTAGAAATAGTTTCAATTTCTTCATCTGAAAATTGTCTGTTCATATCTTTTGACCATTTATCAATTGGAGAATGGATTGAATTCTTATATATTTGAGTCAATTCTCTATATATTTTAGAAATGAGGCCTTTATCAGAACCTTTGAACCAACATCCATTCCTAATAAAAACACTAGGGAATATAGGAATAAATGGACTTTTCCTTAAAATAGTAAATAGCCCCTATCTAAAACTATCAGCTAGCATCATATGTAACAGTGATTAACTGGAACCATTCCCAATAACATCAAGGATGAAACAAGTTTGCCCAGGATCAACTATCACTGTTATTATTCAATACTGTATTAGAAAAGCTAGCTTTGGCAATAAGACAAGAAAAAGTGATTAAAGGAATCAGAGTTGGTCATGAGGAAACCAAATTATCACTCTTTACAGAAGAAATGATTATCTACTTAGAGAAGCCTAGAGAATCAATTAAAAAGCTATTAGAAATAATCCACAACTTTAGCAAAGTTACAGGATACAAAAATAAATCCACATAAATCATTAGCATTTCTATACATCACTAACAAAATCCAAAAGCAAGAGATGCAAAGAGAAATTCCATTTAAAAAAACTTCTGATAGTATAAGATATTTTTTGAACATGGCTAATATGGCAGTATTTAAAATGCATGCACATATATAATCTGTATCAAATTGTTTGTTTTGCTTTGCTTCTTTCTCTCAAAAAAAGAGAATAAGGTAAGAATGATGAGAGAATTTGGAACTCAATTTCAAAAATGAATTCTAAATTTTTTACTTATATATAATTGAGAAGAAAATTAATTTAAAAATTAAATGAGAGGACTTCCCTGGGGTGAAGTCAAGGTAACACATTAGCCAAGAATTAGCTAATGAAAAGAACCTTTTGTTCTTCTATATCAACATTGCTACTATTTTTTTCTAGATCTGTAAAATAATTTCTTGGGAGTTTGATTGGTATGGCACTAAATAAGTAAATTAGTTTGGGTAGTATTGTCATTTTATTATATTCTCTCGGCCTACCCATGAGCACTTGATGTTTTTCCAATTGTCTAGGTCTGACTTTATTTGTGTGGAAAGTGTTTTGTAGTTTAGTTCTTATAGTTCCTGACTTTTCCTTGGCAGATACATTCCCAAATATTTTATACTATCAACAGTTATTATGAATGGAATTTCTTTTTGTATCTCTTGCTGCTGAACTTTGTTGGTAATATATAAAAATGCTAACGATTTATGTGGATTTATTTTGTGTCCTACAACTTTGCTAAAGTTGTGAATTGTTTCTAGCAGTTTTTCAGTTGAGTCTATAGGTCTCTAGGTCATCTGCAAAGAGTGATAATTTGGTTTCCTCATGACCTACTCTAATTCCTTTAATCTCTTTTCTTCTCTTATTGCCAAAGCTAACATTTCTAATACAATATTAAATAGTAATGGTGACAGTGGGCAACCTTGTTTCACTCCTGATCTTATTAGGAATGGGTCTAGTTTGTCCCCATTGCATATGATTCTTGCTGATGGTTTTAAATAGATGCTACTGATCATTTTAAGGAAAAACCTGGGAAGCAAAACATAATGCAAGCAAACATCAATAGAGAGTGTGAAAATGTTATTTTGTGGTCCAGACTCAGATCCCACAGGCCTCTCCTTGGGTATATGGCTTTCTTTATCAATTTTTTTAAAATCACTTTTCTTTATCACTTTCCCTATCTGCTGATTGACTTCTGATGTTGGGCAATCTGGGCCAGCCCCAGTGTTCTTAGTGGTTAACAATCTACCATTTACAAAAGGCAGATCTGCTAAAGCACCTTTCCCCACCAAGGCAGAGTGGCCCAAGAGCCTCAAGGAAACTTCCCAGGTGCTTAGAAACTGCCACACTCTGAGTAGTGGCCTGGCTTTTTGCCCTGTCTCCCAGAGCTTCCTTCTGAGCTTGCCAAACTCTTTCCTCTGCCCAACTGAAACAGACTTGTTCCAAAGCTCCTCCAAGGTAACGCTTTCCTGGCATGTGTTATATTCCAAATATTTGGGGGTGCTTTGACTCCAAAATCAGTTTAGAAATTTAGTTTAAATTTAAAAATTTGTGGAATGCAGACAAAACAGTTCTTATGGGAGATTTTCTATCTCTAATTGCTCACTTACATAAAATAGAGAAAGAAAAGATCAATGAATTGGGCATGTAACTAAAAAAGCTAGGAAAAAAGAACAAATTACATCCCCCCAATCAAATACCAAATTTAAAATTCTGAAAATAAAAAGGAAGATTAATAGAATTTAAATTAAGAAATATTACCAAATTATCACTCTTTACAGATGATATGATGGTATACTTATAGAATACTAGAGAATCAACTTTAGAAGTATAAGAAACTATTCACAACTTAACAAAGTACAGGACACAAAATAAATCCGTATAAATTACCAGCATTTCTATATGTTACTAAAAAGGTCCAGCAGTGAGAGATGCAAAAATTCCATTGAAAATAACTAAAGGCAATACAAAAAATATTTTGGTGTTAACTACCAAGACAAAGTCACAAACTATATGGATGCTATTTGACAAAAATTCCTGGGGAAATTGGGAAATAGTATGCCCAGAACTAGCCATTGACCTATGCCCAACACCCTAAACTAAGATAAGACTGAAATATGTTCATTATTTAGAACATAAATTATAATACGATAAGCAAATCAGAAGCACAAAATATGGTCTGTTTTTTCAAATCTGTGAAGGAGGAAATTTATGACCAAAAAAGAACTAGAGTAAATTATTAAATGCAAAAAATTTTAATTATATTTAGTCAAAAAGTTTTTGTACAAACAAAACCAATGCAGACAAAATTAAAAGGAAAGAAGAAAACTGGGAAAACATTTTTATATCCAAGTGTTATGATAAAGGCCTCATGTCTAAAATATATATAGAAAGAACTGACTAAAATTTATAAGAATAAAAGCCATTCTCCAATTGATAAATGGTCAAAGGATATGAACAATCTTCAGATGAAATTAAAAACATTTCTAGTCATATGAAAATATGCTCTAAATCACTATGCAAATTAAGACAACTCTGACTAACAACTAACAAATTAAGACAACTACTACATACCTCTTAGATTGACTAAAATGACATGAAAAGATAATGATCAATATTGCAAGGCATGTGGGAAAACTGGGACACTAATAAATTGTTGGTGTAGTTGTAAATTGATGCAACCATTCTGGAGAACAATTTGGAACCATGCCTAAAACTATGCCATTCCTTTACTCCAGCTGTCTTTCTATTCAATGTGTCCCAAAGAGATCATAAAATGGGGGAAAGGACCTATGTATACAAAAATATTTGTGGCAGCCCTTTTTGTTGTGACAAGAAATTGGAAACTGATTTGATACCCATCAGTTGGAGAATAGCTGAATAAGTTAACATATATGTATTTTATGGAATGTTATTGTTCTATAAAAAATAATCAGCAGGATGATATCAGAAAGGCCTGCAGAGACTTGCATGAACTGATGTTAAGTAAAATGAGAAGAGAACAAAGGGACCAATATACAAAGCAGCAATAAGAATATGTAAAAATCAATTCTGATAAATGTAGTTCTTTTCTGCAATGAAATGATTCAGGCCAATTCCAATGGACTTGTGATGGAGAGAGCCATATGCATCCAGAGAGAGGATTGTTAGTACTGAATGTGGTTCACAACATAATATTTCACCTTATTTTGGTTATTTTTGTTTTTTTTTTCCTTTTAGATTTGATTTTTCTTATATAGCATGATAATTGTGAAAATATATATAGAAGAATTGCACAAGTTTTATTTGCTCTCTACGGGAGGAGTTTAGGGGGAGGGCAGGGAGAAAAAATTTTGAACACAAAGTTTTCTGGGGTGAATGTTGAAAATTACCTTTTCATGTATTTTGAAAATAAGAAGCTATTATTAAGAAAAATAGTATTATCTTTCCATATGTTTAGGAAAAAAAGTTATTAAAAAAACAAAAACATTGCCGCTAAAAATACAACTATGAAACTATCTTGCTCTTAAGTAACTATGCAAACAATAGCAGAAAGTAAATATAAAATATATAAACTATACATATAAATTCAATAAATATATGCAAAATGTTACATTTGAAATAGTTTGGGATAGAGGATACTAACTTTTAGCAGAATCAGGAAGTGGCTTCATAAATTTATAATGTGAGAAGTCAAGTTAGGAAGAAAATTCATAAAAGCATTGAATCAATTATATATGATTTCACAAAACTTCATTTAAAGCATTGTGAAGTGTTGGACATCAGGAATCCTGTAAAGAAATATTCAATATAAGATATTAGATGTAATCCAACATCAACATTAAAGTGTTGTAAAAGAAACCTGTTGAATTATCAAATAATGTGATAATCATACTTCCAAATTGCTCTGCTATCTATATTATATCAATCTTCATTTTATGATATACAGATTGGATAAATATTAATTCTTATTGGCTTACCCAAAACATTGATTGTCCTTTCTTCAGTATAGTGCCTACTATGTGGTAGCAATTGTGCTAAATCCTGGGGATAGAAACAAACCAACAAAAAAAAATCAGCACTCTGTACCCTCAAAGCACTCAAAATAAAATTGGGTAAGACAACACATACAAGTAAACTGAAAAGTAAAAGCCAGGGATTCCAGAACAAGAACATTGTTTCTTGAAGTTTTGTTTTGAAATTACCAGGAAGTTTGTGATCCTTCTATAAATAAGGTTTTGGTGTGAATTTACTTATCCTCCCCCTTCCCCCTTCCTCCAATAGAAGTAAGAGGCAACTGGAAGTGTAACTATAAAAGTGTAGAGTACCAAAACCTAAATCTATTTTCATGGAAATGAGATTTCAGATGATCAAGCTATGGGGTGGAAGGCTAGGGTGTTATTCTTTGAAGCTGAAGCAAATTCTGGCTAAGGATGGAGAGTGGAATTAGTAGGAAAGTTGTGTGTCTTCTATTTAAAAAATGGCTGCAAGCTATCTGTGAAGAATGACTTTGGGATTATTGATCACCCTCAATATGTTAATTCCAACATAGTGGTGTTTAAAAAGATTGAGAGACATAGTTTCTGAATAATTTAATGGATTTATTAATAACATTAGCATGTTGTAGAAACCATAGTATCTTCATTTATAACAAGAGTATACTAACTTTCATGATTTCTATCAGAATTCCCTTGTAAGAATTCACATTGAGCCATAAATACAAAACAAATTGAATATCAGCTATTGTTTTATTACATATTTTCCCCACATTCAGAATTAGCATCAAGACAGTATGTCTTCCATAAAGATAGGTGTACTCAGCATGGTTAGATTTCGTTCTTCTGCAGCTTATGCAGAAATATCAGGCTGGAAATGGACTGTTTATCCCTAGTTCTGTGAAGAGAGGAAAGTACATGCACATTTGGGGAATAAGACTTTGCTGTGATTCTAAAGTGATTCTTTTCTTTCAGGAACTTGTCAATGCTTGTGCAATTATAGACTATTCAGACTTTGGCACCACTAATGCTTCTGGTGCAATAGCTTCAAGTGAAGAAGAATAAATAGATCTTGGAAAGGTTCCCTGCATGCTACTCAAGAAGAAACAGCTCTATTATGAATATAGAAAAAAACAAACAAACAAACAACAACAACAAAAAAAAAAAAAACAGGAATTGTTCTAACATAGAAATTAGTAGTAAAAAAAAAAAAAGTTAATGTCTGTTTACTTGCTTTACCCTTTCTCTTCCATGAATGAACTTCTTGTTACAAATGAATGATTTTGGTTGATTATACTGTGTAGTTATGCTATTTTTAGAATTAGCCTATGAGTACAGATGTTTCTTTAGTCAATGAATTATCTGAATGATAAGGAAAACTTTCTAGGTTTCTGTTTTAAATTTATTTTACCTCTTTCTTACTTTGCTTAGGTTACTCAATTACATATGCAAATGTAAATGGACAAAGGTGCATTCATATATGCATAAGCATATACATATATAATGTGTATGTAAATACATATGCATGACATATAAATATATATTTATGCATCCAAATCATACAATTTGTTGCTATAGCTATAAGGATTGTTTTACAACAACAAACTACTAGAGATGATTTTTTAGGCTTGAATAACATAGACTAAAAATGGTAATGCCACTCTTTTGCTTTCTTTTTATATCTTTTTACTTTATTTTTTTGGAAGACAATTGGGATTAAGTGTCTTGCTTAGGGTCATACAGCTAGTGAATGTGAAGTGTCTGAAAACAGATTTGAACTCAGGTCCTCTTCATTTGATGTTCTATTCATTTCATCACTTTTCACTTTCATGAAATTAAGAAAAAGCATATTGTTGTGGGTAGCCTGGGTGTTCAAATTCAACCTTATTGTTCCTGGACATATCAATTAGCTTCCATCCACCTCAAGCAGTTATGTAAAATTTAACAACTAAAATCTAGATAGTTGATAAAGAGTAATTTTGATTGATGAGATCACAGATTCATTGCATTGTATATTCATGCATGTAAATCTATATCCATAGCTATATATGTTATCATACATATTTGACATATGCAGTGAAAGAAAACTATAACTTTATATGTTGGGAAACAATTATTCTTTTCTTGATTAGAAGAGTGAACATTTTACAATAGTTCTCAAATTGTTTGAAAATTTCATAGAGAGAGGAGAAATCTGAAAAAAGGTGAAAAAATTAGTGATTTTGAAATCATAATCTCACTGTATCAAAAATCTTTTCATCTCATCAGTGTAGGTACTCTAAGAACAAACACAAATAAATAATCTTTCTAGAGTTTTCATAAATAGTTGAGAAAAGTTGTGGTTAAATATTGCATTTCTTTGCCTCATCTCAAAACTTAGTTAGACCAGACCTTGGATGACCATACAATGCTTTTTCTGTGCTTTCTAAACTTGTCAGAATTTGATATCACTCCACTGGAATAAAATTCTAAAAATGAAGCTTTTCTAAAGATTAAGCTAAGTAATCAACATGAGACATCAGTGGAGTTGTGCTACCATTAAAATGTAAAACATTAAATTTCCACCTCTCCTAAATCCACACACTAAAACTTAACAAATCATCCATCTTGAATCAAAAAATTTTTCCTCATGTTGTGTCAGACCTCCAGATTTAAAACCTGATTCTTGATTATCTCTTGGTGTTAGGAGAGCCGATCTGGCAGAATAAATTGGGTATCATTTGGAACATTACAAGTTACTATAGTTAAAAAAATGAATTGGCATTTATGTATTGGTAATTGTACCCCTCTCTGATAATTAAGGAATTTTGTTTGTTTGTTTTATGGAACTCAACTGCTTCTTTTAATCTTTTTAGGGGATCAGTAACACTAGATTAGTTGTCTCATTAGAGGAGATCAAATATCATCTAATTATATGACAGGAAAGGACAGATGACATATCTTTGGCACCAGGTTATATTTATTAGGGTTTACAAATAATAAGCAAACGATTCAAAGACTAATGGCTTGAGCAACCATATATATATATATACATATATGTGTGTGTGTGTATATATATATGTATATAATTTGGAGGAAAAATTGCATTTGAAGGTGAGTTCAGGAAGATATTAAATTATAAAATCAATATACCATAAATTAAATTAAATTGCAAATTTAATATAGTAGAAATCAAAGGTAATATTAATTTTAAGCTTTTCACACTTCCCTATATATCCAATTGGTTGCCCTCTTGTTAGTTCTATATACATAACATCTCTTACATAGGCCTCTTAATCTTTATTTACATTGTGAACACCCTTTCTTCATTACCTTTTTTTTCTGGCTTGTTGTACTAACTTCCTAATTGATCTCCATCTGTCACATTTCTGCACTCTCTATTTAATTCTCCAGAAAATTAACCAATTTCCAAAAAACTTAAATTTTACCCCCTAATTCAATGGGCTCCTGCAGCTCTCTCTATATAGAGAGAAAATCAAATTATTTTCTGCAACATTTAAGACATTTTACAATTTCTCAATAATCTATTTTCCCCGGTTTATCATTTATTACTTTAAAAAATGATTCTACAGCAGAAGGTTCAAATATATCCTTCCTAGGCTTCATCTAACATTCAACATACCAAATTAAGATCTGAATCATATTGAATTATTGTTCTTATGTAAAATATAGAAAACATGCATTTATCAAAGTCAATATGCATGTATATGT
>JAJPUD010008566.1:15705-28009 GCA_023553655.1 Myrmecobius fasciatus | reverse complement strand
CAATATGCATGTATATGTCTCTATGTATAGTATGGTTTTGTAGTCCCTATTTCTATATTAGTTTCATAACAGTGCATAGTCAAGTACTCTTATTAGTATTCATTTCACAAAAAATGCATCTCCCAATTTTATGTCTTACTATAAGCAACCCTTTCTCAAATGAATTTTCTCCCTATCACCTCTTTAGAGACTTTTTTTGTAGGAGAGTAAGCAAAAAAACATATACTCCACACTGTTGTTGATAAGTTGAAATATACATTTTAACAAATATTACACTTTTGCCTCTTACTGTTAATAATGTGCTCAGATTTACAAAAATGGAAGCAGATAGTGTTTTTAGTTATTGCCTTTGAAAATGGTAAAAAAAAAAACCACTGATAAACATTTTATATTTGGTTGAATAAGATAGCAGAAAGATTTTTTGTTTGGTTCTGTTTAGCTTTTTAGCCCTTCTCTTAAATTGATCATCTTAATGACAACAAAAATCCAAGAAAAACAAGCCTCAACATAATGCTACTTAACAAATATTTTTAAGAAAAGCCAGATTGGTCTGGAATGAAATTGAACCTCCAATTCCTTCTTCCAGAAATTTTGGGAATTTATCCAACAGCTCATAACTGTCTTTTTCTTTCTTTTTTCAACTTTGCTCAGTTATGTAAGCAGACACACATGAAATGTTTCAATGTTCTTCATATAAACGTATTCTGATTCTATGAGATGACAATAATTGAATTAAAATCAAAATTATTGAGAGTAAGCAATAGAAATATTTTGAGCTAGATGATTTTTATAATGTTACTCAATTCTTAAGAAAAAAAGCTGATATTGTTCTTGTTTATCTTTTCACAGTGATGAAGAAAAGTTTGCATTCTTATTTAAAATAGTTAAAATTTGTAGAAAAGTTTTTCATTTTCAATATGCTTTCAAATATAACATCTAAAATTCACAGCTTTTCATGTATGGTTTTGATACACCTCAGTTCAGCATAAGAAATAAAATGGATTCTTAGGGAAGTTTTGTAGAGTAGCTTTACAAAAAGGTACTGTAAGCACCATAAAAGAGTAACAAAATTTCAGATTTTCTAAAATTTAGAAATTTCAAAAAATTCAAAAATTCAAAAAATTCAGACAAAGGGAGGGACATTTTTTTGGATTTGCCAGATTTCCAGCACCTTGCCCCTAATCCTGTGATGTGGAAGAGGTACTATACGTGAGGAAGTACTATAAGGTACAAAGATATTTATTTGTTTTGCAGAATTAGAAACCAAGGTTTCTATGAGGTTAGGTGACAATTTACATTACTTTAGAATACCCAGACAATTGATAAGAGATTCAGAACTAGAACAAAAATGCCCTGATTTCAACCTTGGAAAGAAAAATAAAAAAGAAAATTAACCTTTTGCTTAAAGCACAGTTTAATATGACACGGTAAATATCAGGATGATATATACTATGTAGGAATTTCATAATATACCATTTGATGCAAAAAAGTATTAAAACCCTAGTTTAATATGCATTTTAGTCAGGTTTTTTGGCTTTAAGTTGCACAATTTAGAAGTTATGGTAACATTCAAAATAATTGAGGTTTTCTATAAAATTCAGAAAAAATTAGTCATTTAAGGTATAATTAGAATGGTTTTATATAAATAACTTTCTAAAAATCTGAAGAAGTTAATTTTTACTTACTGATACAATAATTGAACAATTCAAACTAAAGCAGCTCTTTGCAATATCCGGGTACAGCCTTAGCAAAATAGGGAATAATGTCATATGTAATAATATCAGACTGAATATGATTTTACACAAAGTGAAATGCAATTCCATTATAGAACTTAGTGCTCAGTTTCACTGAGGATTTGCCAATCTCAATTCATATATGCTTTCAATACCTCATAATTTCATCATTTCATTGAATTCTCTGCATGCTACAATTTACTTATCTCTTCTTATTTTTCCCTTTTTACTTTTTTTTTTACATGAACCTAAATGTCATCAGATTAAATAGATATATCACAGGATAGAGATGCCTAGAGCTTTTTATTGAAGGTCACTGGGAGGAATGTGAATTGTTATTTTGCTGGGTTAAACTTTGCAGGAATTTATTTATCTAAGACATTCATATCTACAAGTAGCATAAATACCTGCTGTGTTCCCAATAAACATTTGGCACACCTTCTTCCACTTACAAAATGACAACAATCATGTATAGAGTTTCAGACTCCCCCTTGTTGTGTGGTTAGGGGAACAATTGGATTTATTGTTGGGAAAAAGTATAAGGAAGATTGTTGGAATAGAATAAAATCCATACAATTTTGAATTAAACAGTAATATCTGATGTGGTATAAAAAATGTTAACATGAGTCAGAATTCTAGTTTTGACTTTTCAATTCAGTAGCTCTGTGGCATTAAAAAAAAGTTACTTAATCTCTCTAGGCATCAGTTACTTCTTCTGTAAAATAAGAATAATGGCCTTTGTGATCTTATAGTCTTTTGCCAGTTCTAAAATTTTATGATGCTAAGGTATTTCCTAGATAATCTCCTCACCCTCCCATTAGGCTTCCACTGACTTGTATCAGGCTTCATTTTCTCAGCAAAGAGATTTTTAGTGGTTTGTGAGAGAGTCAGAGAGGGAAAATGTAAATCCTTTGACTTCTTTAATCCTTTTTGGTCTAGTTTCATATCTGGGTTTTAAACCAAAGCCCTTGGCTCTAGTGGTCATGAGCCTAGTAATCGTGGTTTATCTTCCAGCAACTTTTGCTAGCAGTAATCAGAATGAGTTATTGGAAAGGTTGGTAAGAAAATAAAAGTAGCTGCTTTTCATTTGTTTCTAAGGAATTGTAGAAGTGCCTTGTTTGTAATTCAGAAATGCTGGGGATTGGATGAACCTTGTAAGTCCTAGCTCTTCAATTCCCTCAAAGAATGAAATCCTGAATTGCACTTGGTTTTTAGATAAGATCTGCTCTTTGTAAAGGAGTCATTTTTCAATTTTATAGCAATTTCCTATGCTTCAGTGAGAGGACAATATCTACAAACTTATGATACACTCCCTTATATATAAATGCTTTAAGGGATTGAGAGATTCACTGAAAGATAAAAGTGTCAATTTTACTGGTCTATAAAATGAAAATGATTCAGGTGAATTGAAGAGAATTTAGAAATTATACATCAAGAATACTAATTTCATTTGGTGATGTTGTGGTTTCTTTAAAAGCAGTAGTTCCTCAAATTTTTCAACAATGGTATTCAAACACAAATGAGAATTGTTTAAACCACACATCAGGATCTCTATAGAGTTCATATTGATATAGAAAAATCACATTCAAATTAACTGCACTATGTTGTATTTTTTTAGTTACTTTGTTAAATAATTATCAATTACATTTTAATCTGCTTCTGCAAGAATATTGTGGCTGCAATATACCAAAAAGTGCATATTTTACTTTTAAACGAACTATTTTCTTCAATTGATTTTTTTTCTCATTTAGCCATTTGTATTTTTATTTGAGTGTTTTCTCCAGTCAATCTTTGTTCTTCTTTCCTGTTTTTGCCTCTCTCTTCCATACCTCTTATTTATTTTCCCTGTTTTCATCTACATTTCTTATTTGACTTTTAGAATCCTTTTTGAGCTCTGCCAATAAGACATTTTTAGGTTAGTGGCTAATTTATAACCCTTCCCTTTCAGTTTTCTCATATAAACATTTTGTATTCTTCTGAGTTAAAATTTTGATCTTCCCTATCATCATACTAACTTTTTATGGCTATGGGTCTTTTTCATGTCTTGATAATTTTTTTTGCCATCTTGTAAAAATATTTGTATAGGGAAACAGAGGACGGGTAACTGATTTTGACTGTTGGGTCCTCAGGTGCTGGCCACTTGCTAACGGCATTGTCTGGTTGCACCTATTGTTGCCTTGTTTCCAAGGCTGTTAAATTGTGTTCTGCTCTGGGGCTCTTGTCTCCACTATTGATCTTTTGTGATACTGGTATATTAAGCCAGAACTGAAGAGCCTTTGTTGCTTATCTGTGCTTTGGCTTAGAGTATTTTACTGGCTTGTCTGGACACTTTCAGTTGGGCTGCTCTCCCCTTTTACCCAAGTAAGACAGATTTTTCCTGAATTCTTTCTAAATTATCTTAAACTGAAGAATAATTTCAATCCATTTTATTGTAGGTTATGTCACTAGAGAATCTGTTTAGAGGTTTGATTTAACATTTCATCAGAGGGAAACTGGGGAGATCACAAGATACCACCTGGCTACTTTCTGCCTTCTTTACTCCACCCCCTGATAAAGTTCTTAAAAATTTACATGCATCATATTGCCATATAGAAAGATAAACTGTTTAACCTTATCATTTCCTTTTCATATTTCATTTTTAAAAAATTGTTCTCTTGAATCTTGTGTTTGAAATTCAAATTTTCTATTCAGTTTTGGGTTTTTCAACAGGAATTCTTGTAACTCTTTTATTTCATTAAATATTCATTTTTCTTCTTGGAGGATTATATTCAGTTGTGTAGGACACATGGTTTTTCTCAGTTGTTTTATTTTCTAGAATATCATGTTTCAAACATTCGTCTTCTGTTACATGATAACCGCTAAAACTTGTATGATCCTGACTATACTACATGTATATGTAAATGGTTTCCTTTAGATGCTTGAATTATTTTCTCTTTGACATCAGAACACTGTAATTTGACTTTAATATTTCTGCAAGTTTTCATTTTGAGATCTCTTTTAGGTGATGGTTGTTGGGTTCTGTTATTTTCTATTTTGCTCTCTTTCTGGGGAATCAAGGCAGTTTTTCTTATTAATTTTTTGAAATAAAATATTTGGCATCTTTTTTTGATCATGGTTTCATGTAGTCAAATGACTTTTAAATTTTCTCAACTTGATATAATTTCTAGGTCACTTGTTTTTCCTATGTAATATTTAACATTTTCTTATGTATATCTCATTTTTTAATTTCCTTTTATTATTTCTTGTAGTCTCATGGATTCATTGGCTTCCACTTGCCCAATTAGAATTTTGAGAAATTATTGACTTTACTTAGCTTTTGAAAATTTTAAATTTGCCCAATTTTGCTTTATAAGTAGTCCTTTAATCAAATATTTTTGTTCCTCTTTTTGGATTTTTATTCCTATTTTTCTGCCTGTTTTTCCAAGCTATTAATTTTTATTAAATTATTTTTTACCTTTGTTTTTATTTCTTTAAGTAATTTTTCCTTTCATACTCTTATTGATTTTGAAAGCAACTTTTTGTTCTTCCAGGAATTCTTGTTTGTCATGTCAAATTCAAATTTTATTTTTCTTTGAATCTTTGCTACTAATTGATGTTTTTACTTCATTAATCTTCTGAGTTTGGGTCTTGCTATTCTGTCACTTTTCTATATTTTTATGGCATTGTTCTTTTTTGTTGTTGCTCTTGTTTCTTCAGTATTCAACACTTCTCACCCCTACTCTTTTAGCATTTTTAAATTAAAATTGGGCTATATTATTATTGGCATACATGAGGAGGATAGCCACTATCTCAAGATTTAGGCCTTTTCAAATTACTATTTTCAAAAGTAGATTTAAAGGTTTTGATGATATATATGCTACCAAGATGTGATCTTCAGAGACGTGTGATCATTGATCTTCTTATATGTATTTTTATCCTTACTCAGCAAGGCTCCTGATCCCTTGGGATTATAAATGATGAGGTTCATCATGGTCCCTATTCCATTGATACTGGAATTTATGTTGGCCCTCAGAGATTTTGTGACTAACCCTTGTGATTAAAATAGATATTGATTTTCAGGTCTTCATCTTCCTTGTGATTAAAAATATTCCTTTATACCCTGGAACTATGACTCAAAGGTTGTTATAACCAATGGAGCTACCAAATAACAATGTGTTCCTACATCTAATGCTAGCATATGGATCCCACTAATCTTCCTAAACAATTCTGTCTAAGGCTTGACATCTCTTGAAGCTGGGGATATTTTTGTCAACTCTACTTATATATCATTAACAACAACTTTGGATTAGCTTTCACCCCCATGAAAAAAAATCTCTTCTTGATATTTAAGTTGTCTTAAGCTAGAATAATATCACACACTAGCTTTTCTTTTGTGATTCTACAACTACAGAATTTCATTTGAAACATTATTTTCAAATTGTTTGGAGACAATGTTGAGGACCTCATTAAAATTTTCTTTGAAGTCTCTGTCTTAATATTCTTAAAAATATGAAAAATCTATGTAGATATTTACATATCAATTTCTACTATACTATACATTAAAAGTTTCAGTATTATCAGGAAAACTAATTTTTGATTTCTGAAAGGCACTCTGAGCTGCCCAAATTTCCTTAGACACAGTTTGTGAATGGTTTTGCTAATGGAATTTTCAAATACCTCACTCTCTCTCCTAAGATTTTATGCCTGTATTAAGACAATACAACTAACAGAAATGTAGTAGAGAAAAATTTCATTCCTGCGATGACTGATTATGAAGTGAATAGGAGCGGTATGAGGTAATAAGTAGCTTAACCAAATGGCTTCCTTCTACAGTGTTTGAAGTATATATCATGCAGGTAAGTCCTGAAAGCAGAAACTTTTGCTTATTGGTTATGTAACCCTTATATATAACACAGAAAACTATTGTCAATCAATATTATGTTACAATTTTATTATCAAATAAAATAATTTTTAGTCTCCAAAACCAAAGAACTATTTTTAAATGGAATAGAAGTCAGAAGAAATGCATTTTGATAAAATAAAAAGCAAAAAACAACACATATTACTATGACCAAATCTAGTTTATACAGTATTATTAGAGTTTGGGGTAGAGGAGGTATATTTAAGGAAAGCAGAAGAGAGCCATATAATTGCAGTTAGAAGGATGATGAAATAAGAGGAAAGAGGAGCAACAAGGAAAATTTTCAGATGCTAAATGCTTTATCTTGGAAAATCTAGATTCTACTAACCTTTAGTTACTTTAATGATATCTTCACTTGATTTTATTGGTTGTTTCATCTTCATTTTTCAGTTCAAGTAGAGTTCCATCCCCCAATAAGCCACACAGTCCTGCTATGACTTCCTCATTTGTATGTCATATATTATTCTCCTTGCTATTGACAACACTCCAGTTTAAGATATTTTATTCCATATTTGGGCAAATGCAATAGTTTTCTAATGGGCTTCTGATTTTTCATCTGAAAATCCATTTTACTATTCATTTTCAGGGTCATCTTGCTAATCTTCCTCATCTTGTGTTGCTTGTGAAAATATCCTATTTAAAAATAATCTAGCTCTCCATTACCTATAATACCTATAATATTAACTTTAGAGTCTTTAATTCAAAAATAAATTCCAGTAAACTGACAGACCCCTGTGGCTTCTCTCAATGTCAGCTACATCCATTTCACCGCCTGAATATGACACCAGGCATGAAGGCCTCCTTTATGAAAAAATATGTTGAAAGATCTAAATATGCAAAAATACAAATAATTATTTTAATAGTTTAAGTACCATAACAAAAGTAAGATTCAATTATATAAAAATTATAAACACTAAAGATCATTTAATAAACTTATTAAAATAAAGTTCAAAATGACCTTGTCTATAAAATCAAAACAATGTAATAGAAATTTTATTGAATAAGTCATGTTTCTAGGTATAGATCTAATTTTAAAAATATTTTTGCATGCCAATATTTTGCCAAATATATTGGTAAATATAGAACAACTGAACTTAACCACTATCTGCCCTTATATTCCTTATAGGATTTTTTTGATAAAATATATCACATAAAAATTAAAGGAAATTACAATTTAAGATTCAGAGTATAAAACTATTACATATAACTGACAATAGGCTTTTGGAAGTTGATATAGGGAGGGAGGGGAAACTGAGTAAATATAATCCAATAGAAATTTCTATTTTAATACCTTCCCTGACTCCTCAATACTTGTGTGTCATTCTTTTTAATTTGTAGTGATTATTTTCTAAATAATTCTATCTTTAGTTATCACAAGATAATTCTAAAACTGCTAAATTGAACTACTATCTCCCTTTCATAATGATGTGACATGACCTGTTTCTCTTGAAAGCCTTCCATTGCCTTCTTTCAAATAGTTAATCTCTCTATGATCTTTGTAAAGCTTACTTTAAAGTGCAATTATAAACCTATTGATTCCAATATTTTGTAATTTTTCTGCATGTATCATATGCTTTTTACACACATTATATTTTTACTGTATTTTTTGTGCACATGTCATGTTTACATATTCTGTTTTAGTTTTTGGATTTATTTATTATATCTCTTTACAATGTCCATATCCTTTAGAATAGAAATAGTGTGTTAGAATATCTTACTCTCTGCTAACTCTTAGTATATTGGTTTCTAAAAGAGAACAGGAGATTAATAAATATTTGTTAGATTCAATTTAATTAAGCTAATTCTATGGTCAAAGAAAGGTAATACTCAATATTAGATATAGTAATCAAGGGAGGTTTCAAGAAATAATAAGACCTGAGCTGAATTCTTTAAAAAGATAAGCAAAGATGTGACACTGGGAATACATTTCTTGAAGTGAAATGCCCAGGTGAGAGAAAATACAGGACAGCCAAAATAATTTGATTTTAAGAGTGTTTATTAGATGGCCAACAACTGAACTCCTCCAGTGTAAAACTAGGGAGTCAGTCCTGAGGAGTTTTAGGGACACGTATTTAGGGAGAAAATCATAAGAATGTTTAGAAACATTTATCACACTAAAAATTCCTTTCCCATGCAGGCGGCAAAGGTTAACAGGGAGGCAGCATTTCTTTAAGTTCTATTTTTGTCAAGTAGTCAAAGTCTTTGGTCATAGATAAAGATAAGGCAGTACATCTGGAGGCTATATGGACCAGTGTTTAGAAACAGAGAATATCAGCTCCATTAGGGAGTGAAAAGCTGGCAACACAATTCTAACTTCAGAGTTGACACAGAGATAACATTCTCAAAGTCACATGAAAGCCCAAGGAGTTTCAGGGACAGCATCTATTTTACTCAGTGTCCATTTCAGAATGAGCATAAAATGTAGAAGAAAAGGTATTTAAAATATAATCTGATTATGAAAGTCCTTGAATGCCAAGATGAGGAATTACTAGTAATAAATTATTTAGTTGCACAATACTGTGAACATTTGGATGAAAGATTGTGTGACAGTTCTTTGCATGATATAATAAAGATAGATGAGAATTCATATGCAACTGCCTAACTGGAATATCTCTTCAATAATATAAAAAATAAGGTAATAGGACCTTAACCCAAGTGAATTTGAAAAATATTTTCAGAATTTCAAAAGTATTTGATAAATTCAGATAAAGGAGGTGAAAAAAGCAAATATGTTTTATATTTGAAGCTTGATTGACTAGAAAAATAGTGATTGAATTTTTAAAATTTTTGTTGTATTTCAATTATATCAATTATCCCTGAAATCAGTGCAGTTAGGACTCAATTATTTCAACTAATAAATCCCATGAAGTGGTAGGATTGTTTCAAAATATATTGCAAATTTCTAATGAAATGAGGCAACTGGCATATTTTACAGAATTACAAATTTGAATAATAGCAATTTACATGTATATAAGCACTTAATAGGGTTCATTATTAGCATTAATTGGGGCCCAGTTGTATCAGTTTTCTACTTTCAGATTCAGAGGAATTTAATTTATCACTAAGTATTATTCTTAGTAGAGTGAAGTCTAAAACATTAAATTTATATCAATGTAAAATATTTCTGTGATTATTTTTGCCTCCTCAAAATTGTATATAATCAGGATATACTATACTAGACTTTTTAGAAATAATTTCATTCCTTCACTTCATGTCTTGGTCCTTGGACCTACTTCTCATTAAAAAAAAAATTAGTGGTTGCTACTGTATAATTAAACAAATTCACACATTATAAAAAGAAGTCTACAGAATATCTTTCTATATTTTTCATATTTCTCTGAAATGATTGTAGTTTCTGATTTAAAACACATAATAATAGGAAGGAAATAATGAAGATTATGACAATGTCAATATTTACATCTTGTTCTTTATATTTCCTGATATATCACTGCTATTCTACAATGCTAAACACATGCATATATATGTGGCTATGTGGGTATTTGTCAGGCTTTATAGAATAATGGAACTCTCTTATTGAGAGTATGGTAACTAAACCCAGCTTAACTGAAGGAGGATCCTGGATCTCACCCCAGGGGAAACTCAAGAAATCTAAACTGGAAAGACAGAAATAAGGACATGATGGAGATTTCCCATTTCTTTAATACCTGCCTCTGGGAAGCTAGAAGTAGGGATAACAGAAATGATAAGTCCCAAAAGGGACTATTGAAGACTGATGCTCAACTCTTTTTTCCCCACTAACTGCACTCCAATTTTCACATAGAGAAGGACATTCATTTTTAGCAGTAAGGAGACACTTCTATATCAATGAAACAGGCATTACAAAGATAATATCTGTTTTATATAATGAAAATAAAGAAAAATAAATAAATGTATGCATTGAATACATGTTGACAATGCATTAGGGTGGAGGAGCCAAGATGGTGGAGAGAAGCCAGGAAGTTGCCTGAGCTCTCCACAATTTTCCTTGGAAGCAATAGTCAATCAAACCATTAAATGGATGCTGTAATGACATAACCTGCAAAAGGATGGAATTAAAAAATTTGTCAGCTTAAGATAACTTAGAAGGACTTCAGGAAAGTTTTATCCCATTTGATAAAAGGGGAGTACAGGCACAGCAAAGATTAGCAATCAAGGCCTTTCAGTTCTGGCACAAAAAGCCAGTGACACAGCAGCTCAATTGTGATGCCTGCAGCCCTACTGCAGAAGATAAATTGGAAGCCCCAGAACTTTAGAACAATAGACTGACTAGGCCAGGAAAACCCATTGTAGTGGCCAGAACTTCCAGCCATAGCATGGAAAGACAACGACTAGATCTCTGTTACATAGCAAAATAATTTTGGGACAGTGCCCCTTGGGTCCTAGAAGCAAAGATCGATGTTATTTTTCTTTCCTTTATTAAAGCTTTTTTATTTGCAAAACATATGTATGGGTAATTTTTCAACATTGACCCTTACAAAAATTTCCATTACAAATTTTCCCCTCTAGTCCCCACCCTTCCCTTAGATGGGAGGAAATCCAGTACATGTTAATTGTGTTAAAATACTTGATAAATCGAATATATGTATACATATTTCCACACATCTTGTTGTACAAGAAAAATCGTATCTACAAGGAAAAAAAATCTGAGAAAGGAAACATAATGGAAGCCAACATCAGTAGAGAGCATGAAAATGTTATGTTGTGGTTCACATTTCATATTCCTCTCTCTGGGTGTATATGACTTTCTTCACTGAACAACTAGAACTCGAATGAAACATTTCATTGTTGAAGAGAGCAATGTCCATCAGAATTGATCATCGTATAGTATTATTGTTGCCTTGTATCTCCTGGTTCTGCTCATTTCGCTCAGCATCACTTCATGCAAGTCTCTCCAGGCCTCTCTGAAATCGTCCTGCTGGTCGTTTCTTACAGTGCAATAATATTCCATAAAATTCATATACTATAATTTATTCAGCCACTCTCCAACTGATAGGCATCCATTCAGTTTCCAGTTTCTAGCCATTACAAAAAGGGCTGCCACAAACATTCTTGCACATGTGGGGCCCTTTCCTTCTTTTAAGATCTCTTTGCAATATAAGGCCAATAGAAACACTGCTGGGTCAAAGGGTATGCAAAATTTGATAACTTTTTGAGCATAGGTCCAAATTGCTCTCCAAAATGATTCGATCTGTTCACAATTCCACCAACAATGTATCAGTGTCCCAGTTTTCTCAAATCCCCTCCAACACCTGTCACTATCTTTTCCTGTCATTTTAGCCAATCTGACAGGTGTACAGTGGTGTCTCAGAGTTGTCTTTTTTTTGCATTTCTCTGATCAATAATGATTTAGAACACCATTTCATATGACTAGAAATAGTTTTAATTGTATCATCTGAAAATTGTTCATATCCTTTGATGATTTGTTAATTGGAGAGTGGCTTGAATTCTTATAAATATGAGACAATTCTCTATATATTTTAGAAATGAGGCCTTTATCAGAATCCTTAAATATAAAGATGATTTCCCAATTTATTGCTTCCCTCCTAATCTTCTTTGCATTAGTTTTGTTTGTATGAAAACTTTTTAACTTAATATAGTCAAAATTATCTATCTAGTGTTCAATTAAGAGTTCCAATTCTTCTTTGGACATAAATTTATTCCATCTCCACAG
>JAJPUD010008566.1:0-10342 GCA_023553655.1 Myrmecobius fasciatus | reverse complement strand
TTTAAAATTTTTGCATCAATATTCATTAGGGAAATTGGTCTAAAGTTTTCTTTCTCTGTTTTCCCCCTATCTGGTTTAGCTATCAGCACCATATCAGTCTCATAGAAGGAATTTGGTAGTATACCTTCTTTCCCTATTTTTTTCAAATAGTTTATATAGTATTGGAATTAATTGTTCTTTGAATGTTTGGTAGAATTCACATGTAAATGCATCTGGCCCTGGAGATTTTTTTTCTTAGGGAGCAAATATCAATTTAAAAAAAATGAATAAACATTCAAAAAGAACTCAAACCATAGAAAACTACTGTGGCAACAGGTAAGATCAGAACACAAAATAAGAAGAGGACAGCAATGGCAAAAGGACTATATGTGAAGCCTCAAAGGAAAATATGAATTGGTTACAAACTCAGAAGTTGTCTATGTTGGAAGAACTCAAAAAAAAATTAATTTTTTAAATAAAGTAATATAGGTTGAAGAAAAATTGGAAAAAGAAATGTGATTTATATAGGAGAATGATGAAAAAAGGACCAACAGCTTGGAAAAGGAAACAAAAAGTTGAGTAAAAGAAGAAAACTCCTTAAAAAATAGAATTAGTGAAATGGAAAAAAAAATCTATGAAAACAATTCTTTTATAAATGCAATTGGCAGCTCTATCCCTTTCTATTATCCTCATTGTCCCTTACTCCTTCCCAGCCTATTTCTGTCTCTTTCTCTCTATTTTCTTAACCTCTCCCATCTTTCTTATGTCTCCAACCAACTACAGAAGGCAAATAGTGAGCACCCTGAAACCCAGCATAACAAGTGAGATTTGGCCATGCCCACCCAGCTCAAGAAGGAGGATGACAGCACCAGTCCTGAGACAGCATAAAAGCCAGGGTAGCAAAAAAAGTCCTATTATAGTTGAGGGAAAGAAAGCTTTTTTTGAACCTTCATCTTATCAGATTTGGCTCAAAGGAAGAATGTCATATATATTTAGTTTGATATAGAAATTTGTCTCACCCTATATGAAAGTAGGAGGGGAAAGGGGAAAGGAAAGGAGGAACAGCTAATAGAAAGGAGAACAAAAATAGAAGGGGAAAGGATTAAAAAAGAAGGGAGGAGATGAAAAAAGGGAAGGCAGATGGAGGGAGGTGGGGTCAGAAGCAAAACACTGGTAAGGAGGGAAAGGGAGAAAAAGAGAGAAAAGCATAATGTGTAATCCTTTGTGTTGTTATAAATTGGAAAATAAAGGAATGTCCATGGTTCGGAGTGGAGAGGAATTAGGATATATCAATTTCTCTCAGAATTAGATAAATCTAAACATGAAATAAAGAATAAAGTTAAGTAGGTGAATACAATTTATAATTTTAAAAATTAGATATGATAGAACTGTGTAGAAAATTGAATGTGGATAGAACTCAGTGGTGTCTGGCCACTACAGAAATTTGTCTATATCCTATGGAATAAAAATCTCACAGTCAAATATAATAAGGCAGAAATATTAAATGAATATTTTTCATGTGAGAATACAATAAAATATGTGTAATATATGTATAATAAAGAATCAATGAATAATAGACCGAAATTAATTTGAAAATAATCTTATCCTAAAGAATTGGTGAATCAAACAAGAAATCATACAATTTCATCTAAGACAACAAAAATAATGAGACAAAATACAAAAAAAAAAATTGTGGGATGCAGTGAAAGTAGTTCTTAGGGAGAATTTTGTAGTCCTAACATTTACATAAATAAAATTTTAAAAAAGAGATCAATGAATTGAGCATTATTGTAAAAAAGCACCATTTAAAATTCCCTAATTAAATACTAAATTATAGCTTTTGAAAATCAAAGGAGAGATTAATAAACTTAAAAGTAAGAAAACTTTTGAACTAATAAAACTAAAAATCATTTTTATGGGAAAAAGGATAATAGATAAACTTTAGATTCATTTGATTAAAAATGAAAAAAAATTAATAGTAGGAAAAATGAAAAAGGTGAATTCATTACCAATACAAAGGAAATTATGAGGCATTTTGCCCAAATTGATGCCAATAAATCTGACAATATAAGTTAAATAATAATTATTTGCTAAGATATAAGTAAGATATACAAAAGAGGAAATAAAATAGTTAAAAATTTGCATTTTAGAAAAAAAAGAAAATGAACAAGCCATGAATGAATTTCCCAAGGAAAAATCTCCAGGATCAGATGGATTCACAAATGAATTCTGAAAAAATGTTTAAAGAAAAATTAATTCCAATTTTATATGAACTATTTCAAAATAAAGACAAAGATAAATTCCTGAAAAAATTTTTTTCGATACAAATATTGTGATGACACCTAAACAAGGAAGAACCAAAACAGAAAAAAAAAAATTGTAGAGCAATATCCTTCATAAATATTGATGCAAAAATTTTGCAAACAAAATTGGCAAAGAGATTACAGAAATGTAACATGAGAATAATTGCCTATGACCAAGTGAGACTTATACCAGGAATACAAGACTAGTTAATTATCTGGAAAAACTATGAACATATTTTACTTTATCAATAACAAAACTAATAAAAATCATATAATTATATCAATATGTGCCAAACACTTTGTGACAAAATGTAGTACCCATTGCTATTAAAAATACTAAAGGCTATAGGAATAAATTGAGTTTTCTTTAAAATCATAGGCAGCATCTATTTAAAACCATCATCAAGCATTATATGTAACAGGAATAAACTAGAAATATTTTCCCATAAGATAAGAGGTGAAGCAAGTATAATTCTTATCACCAGTATTCTTCAATATTGTACTAGATACATTAATTTCAATGAGAAGAAAAATAAATTTAAGGAATTAGACTAGGCAACGAGAAAACAAAGCAATCACTCTATGCAAATGATATAATGATGTACAAAGAGAATAGTAGAGGATGAAATAAAAAAAAAAATCACTGGACAAAAGTGATTAGCAAAAGTGCAGTATATAAAATAAACCCAATAAATAAATCATTAGCATTTTTTTTCATTCTTACAAAGTCCAGCTTCAATAGATAAATTTCATTTAAAATAATTAAGACAATATAAAATATTTAGGAATCTATCTTTTAAGACAAATCAAGTAGCTATGTGAACAGAATTGCCAAATATTTTTCTTACAAGTAAATTCAGATCTAAATAATCCGAAAAACATCAATTGCTCATAGGTAGCCTGAGAAAATATAATAAAAATGGCAAATTCACCTAAATTATTTTATTAGGTGCCATTAAAAAGAAACTGCCAATTTTTTAAAAAATAAAACTAGAAAAAATAATAATAAAATTCATTTGGAAAACAAAAGGTCAAGAATATCAAGGAAATTAATGAAAAAAATTGTAGAAGGTGTGCTAGGCATACTAAATCTAAAAAATGTAGAAGGTGTCCTAGACATACTAAATACTAAAATTATAAAGCAGTAATTTTCAAAACTATTTGGTATTGACAAAGAAATTATTTGATCAGTGGAATAGATTAGGTACATAAGGCACAAAAGTCAACAATAATAATAATCTAATTTTTGATAAAACCAAAGGTACTAGTTTCAGAAATTAAAACTTACTATTAAAAAAAAAACCAAAACAAAAAAACTGCTGGGAAACCGTAAAGTAGTAAGGCATAAACTAAGTACAAAGCATCATTTAACACCCTATACTAATAATTTCTCATGGAGAGGGAGAGATTATAAAAAAATATTAATAATGAATCAAACAATATTTTCCCCAAAAAATATGTTGTAATTTCAGGATCATCAATTAGAGAAATAAATCATATTTAGATTTTTCCATTTCAGAAATCAAAATTAATTTCATATAATGAAGTCAGTTTGTGATTTAAAGAAACAAATCGAACAAAAAAACCTTAGTGTATGCTCTACCAAACATATCAGTTATGACAATCTTGCCCATTTTATATACTGACTAGTATTACAGAATAAGGGCTTATTTGTACAAGAACTGCAGGCTTGTGAGCTCTGCTGAGATGAAAGACTGGATTCAATCTGAAGCATGCTTTATAGTATATAATTTCACTAAGGACCTTGATATCACAGTGAATAATGTGGAAGTGTGAAAATGTGGATTACATGAAGAGCCATAACCATCTAGAAAGAGCTATTACAGAACAAAGAAATAGCATTTTTCCCTCTGAAAATGTACATAGATAATTTATATTTACATAGAATTTGTATTCAGCAGAAAAGGTTACATAGATGTAAAGCCTCCATGCACCTCTACAGTAAAATTACCATTTGGATTAATAATAGTAATAACAAACAATATGACTGCATTTAATTTGTGGCATAGATAAAACAGTGCCCTTACTGAACCTCAGTTTTCTTTTCTTTAAAGAGAGTTAGACAAGATAATGAAAAAAGTCCTATCTGCTTTTAAAATGCAAGGATTCTTTGTTTTGGGAAATTTCAAAATTTTCAAGGAAAGTGAATTTCTGACCCCTCCCCTCCTTCTAGGAATGGTTCCTATATTTCATTAATGAGTAGGATATCTCTAGAGATAAGATACTCTCTGGCAGAATCTCTAGAAGTAAATGAGTAAGACTGATATTCTTTTTCTGCTGAATAGTAGCTATACCAGTTAGAATTCATTAAAAAATGATCACTTGATTTAACTTTGCCATTAAAAATAGAATAGACTCCTGAGAGCCAAGATGGTGGAGTAAGCAGTAAATCGCTACAACTCTCCCATATCACTTCCAAACAATTGTACACTGAAAGAAATCTTGAATAGCAGAATCAGCAAAAAGATGGAGTGAAACAATCTTTTACCCCCAGAAACGTGGAAGATTGTCAAGAAATGTTTCTATATCTTACTCAGGCAAAAAGGAGACAGTCCAGGAGAGGATTGCCTTAGTAAGCCAACAAGACTCAGATTAGTGAACCTGTGATGGATTCTGAGTCCCAGTGCTGTGGAGCAGGCAAATGTTAGCATCAAGGCCCTTTCTCCTATGTCCCTCAGTATTTCCAAAGGAATGGAAAGACTCTAGTTCTAAGAACCATCATATGCTTTACCATTGCTTTGAGAAAGAGGCAACCTTGAGTGTCCAGAGCAAACAGGCAGCCATGAGCAGCCAGACCATCATTTGCTTCAGTGTAGCCTTGGAAAAATGCAGAAACACCCCATCGTTTTCAGCACATGTTAGATATCATCACTAAGGGCTCTACCCACCACCAAGTAAACTGTTAAACACTCTATGACCTCCAGCAGCACCATTTGCCACACACCACCTCCAGCACCAGGTAGAATCCTCCATGGACTTCAGGAAAATATTATTACAACATCAGGTAAATAACCAGGGCCTGCAGTCCTTAGCAGAAGAAGCCTGAGACTAGGTCCTTTCCACCTGCAGGAGCACAGCTCAAATTAAAAAAAAAATCCCGAAAAAGCCCCCAAAGATGAGCACACAACACAACAACAACAAAAAGAATCTGACCATAGAAAGTTATTATCATGACAGGTAAGATTAAGACACAAACTCAGAAAAGGACAATAATGTCAAAATTTTTATGGGCAAAACCCCAAAGGAAAAAAAAAAGGGAAATAGTCTCAAGGCCTGAAAAACTTCATGGAAGACCACAAAAAAAAAGAGTTTAAAAATCATTTGCAAGAGGTCAAAGGAAAAATGAGATAAGAAATGAGAGTGATCTGCCATCTCAATTCTGTCCCTGCTCTTGTCTCTGCCTCTTATTGCCTACCATTTTCAGAAGAGGGCAGAAGAAGGAGGGAGGAAGATGAATTTGGAATTCAAAATCTTGTAAAAATGAATACTAAAAATTATCTTGACATGCAATTTGGAAAAAAAGAGAATGCTATTAAAAAGTAAAAAAAAATAGAATATACTACCATGCACACTTATGAAAGTTTATAAGCATTATCTTATGTATAAACATCTAACTTCCAGTTTTAATATATATAAAGCATGTGAGATGTAAAATATTTGCCATGCTATAATATTAGCTGCATATTGTAACTACTCTTAAAAAAGAAATTTTTGAGGAACTGTAAAATCTTATTCTCTCTTCTTCTCAAGGCATTTATCTGTTTTCTCATGAACTATTAGTCACTTAATGAACTTATTGATCTATGTAGGATCTATGTGAGAGAACAGAGACACATTTCATACATATTTGAATATAGAAGAAATAACCCAAAGGAAATAATTCCAAAGAAAAGGACCTTGAAGAACAAAATGAAAAAGAAAAGGAAAAGGAACTAAGAAGAAAAATAGATACTGAAAATCTTACTAAGCATTCTCCCCAGCAACTAGGTTATATCCAAGAGGTGCAAAAATGATTTTCAAATCCAACAGAACATTAATGATGAATTGCCTTTGACACTTAATTAATATGCTAAAATATTATTGTATTTTAATTTTGAGTTCACATTACTAGTAGAATTTTATGTGGGTCTGTGGGATAGTGTACTATTTATGATTTGGGGAGGTGTTTTGTGGCTATTAATTTTAGTGTGTATTTACTTAGTAAATACTTTGTTGTGTATGAGATGCTTACTAAAGGAAAGCATTGTGGGAGTGCATGGACAATCCAGTGTGTAATACCCAATCTACAGACTACAGGGATGTTTTTTTCCCCTGAATCCAATGTAGCACTATCTCAGGGATTCAGCCTTCCTGTGTAAGTGGGTTGTTGAAGTAGACTACAGGTGATAATAAACTGATAAGAGTAGTTTGACATAAATCCAGGAAGACTGCCCTGAAAGTAAGATTTGATGAAAGTCTTAAGTTGAGTTTTCCATTAAATATAACTTGGTAAATAGAATTCAAATATATTATGTGATGACATATCAAATAATTCCTTTTCAGAAGAATAATTTAAGCTATAGGTAATGGCACAAGCAAACAATTAATACAGAGAATATTAGCAATATATGTGATATTAAATATAAATACATTACTTTGACAAAATCACATGGGCAGCAATAGAAAACACAGAGGTGTGCCTAGAAATTTTAAAATGTCTGTCTCTTGTGGGATTGTTTGTAGATTTGTGCATACACATATTCATATGTGTATACATTTATGCATGCATCTTTTTTACTTGTACATGTTTACAAGGTATAGATATATGCATATTGAGTTATCACATACTACTATATTTTTTATAAAATAAAGAATAGTACAATATAGTAATATGTCATTTTTACTTCTTGTTTTGTACTATTTGTACTAAATATTGAAGAAGTATTATTTGATTTCTTATGAATAAAAACATTTATAAGAAATAATTTTGTAAAAATAAGGATTAATAAAGTTTAAAATATGTAACAAGGTGAAATTGTAGAAATTAAAAAGGTCCTGATGACCTTTTAAATTATGATGAATCAGTCATAGCTTTGTGTCCTTACTCCTGGGAAGCAGGAGGAGCACACTAGATAACCTTTTCAAAATCCATGTAATGCTGTCTTTATATAAAGCAGTGGCATTCTCAGGATCTATTTGGTGGCAAATTATGGTAAACTTAAGCTGTGGTTTGTGGCCTCCTGATTCTGTTTTTCTTGTTGAACTTTCAATCTATTGACTTCAGTTTTCATGCCTCAAGAAAAGAAACAGACACTACAGACAGAAAGAAGGTATAAAGTCCTTTTTTTTCCAAAAGACAAACCAACAAACAAACAAACAAAAACAACAACAACAAAAAAAAAAACCTTTACTTTTTAGGCACCATTCGCTGCCATTGTTCCTCTTTTCTGTTGATTACTTTTTCTGAAAAGATCTTGTAGCTAAGAAAATTTGTTTTTATTATTATGACACAATATGATATGCCCTCTCTACCTTTGGTTTGGATATGAAAAATGTACAATTAGAAGCACGATAATCATATTGAAAAAAACATTGAAAGAAAAAAATAAACTTTGAATTTAAGTTCATAAAAATGAAAATAAATATAAGCAATAAAAGTAGTCAATTATGCAATGTAACATAATAATTATAAGGAAAGGATGCATACAATTTTTAAAGAATGTTCTAAAGCCAAGAATAATTTGTCAAAGTTAAGACAACATCTTGTGGTAAACACACAAATTATAATTTCTCTAAATCTCTCACAAAGAAACACTTAAGTATATGTTTCTGCTGAGATTAAATGTGTTCATTCATAATTTATAGTAATGCATTTTCAAGAGTAAGACATAAAGTTTTAAAGTGCTTCATAATTTGAGAAACCATCATTTTAAACTAGTTAAAAGTACTTTATAGTAGAAAGAAGAAATTTTAATGATCAAAACTAGAAATATCAAGTCTCTACACCACCCTAGAGTTTGTGAACAGACATTATTAAAATGCATTTAATATTCTTCAGTTCAGAAGTTTTCCCCAATTTGTCTTTTAAGATTTGTTATAAATATTACTTCTATCTGATAAATCCCAATGATTAATATTCTGCTTATTTTATCTAAAACCAACATGTAGCTTTGGATACTTGTAATGAATTTTTAGAAGCTCTTCTTAAAATCTTTATGTTTTTTTCAGGCTAGTTTTTCTGAATAGAAGTAATTAAACTTCTTTGATTACAGAAGTCTATGAGTTTTTCAGGATTAATAATATTACCTTATTTCATAGCATGTAAATTGTCCATAATTTTTACATATCTTACTTTTTTCTTCTATTAAATAGATTGTTAAGTTTTTGGAGGACAGGGATAATTTCATGCACTTCATTTAATTCCCACTCACCTAGATGGAGCAATTGCACTATAGTATGGATCTGTGATTTTATTATTAAAGGAACTTAAAAACGAGCAAACTTCTACCAGTGAAGGACAATATATCTTCTGCAGTTGACAATTACAGAGCATTGGCAAGAATGATGCCAAAGAACACACAGCCAATAAGTATCAGTTGTGGGAATTGAACTCATATCTTTTTGAATATGTGGCAGATCTCTATGCATTTTGGCTTACTGCTCCTCAAACAAATAGAAAGTATCTTTTTGGCCATGATGATAATTCATGAATTCATTGACAAATGCATCTTAGAATTATGAAGAAATGTTGCGGTATAAGCATTTTCCCAGGAAATAAGAAAGATATTGCTCCTGCCATATATTTGGAAGTCATATTTTACTCTCAACACTTTCAGGGGTCACTACAGTTTAAATGATTTTCAAGGAATCACAGTTGGCATATTTTGGAAATGGGACTTGAATTCAATTCCTTCTTAATCTGAAATTGAGTTGTCATCTACAACAATCATTGAATGGTGCTCACTTTGGTAGCACATACTCTAAAACTGAAAAAAAATAATGAGAATGACAGAATTTGGAAATTGAAAATGGAGGTACCAACAACAAACAAATGCACCAGTGTAATCCCTACTCTTTCATATATTTCAAGTTAACACTACTATGGGTAGAGTGCTCACTATCTCATGGTACAAATGATTTGTACTTTTGGACTGTTCCATTAATAACAAAGTCTTGCATGACATTAAACCTAAACATGCCTTTTTCTAACACCTAGTTTCTATCCTCTGGAGCAATATAGAACATTTTCAATCCCTCTTCCTTATGATAGTCATTCACTACCTGAACACAACTGCTGAGATCCTTCTGAATCTTTTTTTCATAAAGCTAAACATAACTAAATCTTTCAGCAGATCCTCTGATATCATGAACTAAAGTTCCTTCATTATTGTAGTTGCTCTTCTGTGGACACTACAATTTTAAATTTTAGGGTCCAGAACTAAACACAATTACCTAAATGAGATCTGATAAAAGTAGAGTATATCTGAATAATGAATTTTCTTGCCCTAGAAACTCTTGTCCCATTAAAAGTAGTCCAAGATTACATTGTATTTTTGGTTGTCCCTGCTTACTTGTTTGAAATTCATGATTCATGAAAAGCCTGAGGTTTTTGTTTTTGTTTTCCTTCTTCTCCAGAACTGTCTCCTGTTCTTCATCTTATGCTTAGAGAATTTGTTGATTTTTTTTATCAAAGTACAATCTTTTGAAAGTAAGCAAGCCTATACTTGCTTAATAAATTTCATCCTTTAAGAAATAGAGCAGTGGATCAGTGGCACAGGATAGGTTATCAGGACAACCTAGGCATTAACCTTAACAATCTAGTGTTCGATAAACCCAAAGACCACAGCTTTTGGGATAAATACTCTCTATTTGGCAAAAACTGCTGGGAAAATTGGAAACTAGTGTGGAAGAAATTAGGGCTTGACCCATACCTAACACCACATACCAAGATAAGATCTAAATGGGTTCATGATCTAGATATAAAGAGGGACTTTGTAAGCAAGTTAGAGGAACGTAATATAGTTTATCTCTCAGACCTGTGGAGATGGAACAAATTTATG
>JAJPUD010008565.1:27393-87238 GCA_023553655.1 Myrmecobius fasciatus | reverse complement strand
TTCCTTCCTTCCTTTTTCTTTCTTCCTCCCTGCCAAATGCTACACTAAACTATTTGTATTAGCTCAAGCATTCAAAAAGCTACTGCATTACAGGACAAGTTTAAATGCCCATCTTATATTTCAGAAACTGTTTCTGTCAGACATCATTTGACAGTAATTTGTGAAATTTCCTTCTTTCTTGGTTATTTTTGACACATCACTTTTCTTGGTAATGCTTCATTTCTAACAGGTATTTCAAAGGTACAGTCAGTTTTTCACATGACAGTTTGATGTATTCTGTGTAAAACAATTAATACTAAATCTCACATATTTTTTTTTTTTTTTTGCTTTTTGCTGAGGCAATTGGGGTTAAGTGACTTGCCCAGGGTCACAGAGCTAGGGAATGTTAAGTGTCTGAGATCAGATTTGAACTCAGGTCCTCCTGACTTCAGGACTGGTGCTCTAACCACTGCGCCACCTAGCTGCCCCAATCTCACATATTTTAAGAATTTTTTTTTCAGTGATTTTCCAGAGACCCAGTTCTTTTCCACTGGTGACAAATGTCAAACTACTAGTACCCTTTTTGACCTCTGGGTTCACTAGACTATTTTAGGTATGTATAAAAGTACTGCTAAATAGAAGTATCAACTAATACAATTGAACTTCATTGAGAAGTTAATTATTTTAATTAACACAATATGGGAATAAATCTTATACCACAAAGAATCAAATGTAACATGATTAACAAAACTCAGAAAATATATATTTTCTACAGATACTTTTGGCTTGTACTGAAAGCTTAGAATTCTTCAGAGATTTAAAAACAAACAGACAAAATCTTTGCTTTGTTTCCTTAGGTATTGAAGACATATTCAAGTTTGTGGAAATACCTATGAATGAAATAAAAATTTCTCCATTTGTCTGCTTTGTTTCTTCATTCAAAATAAATAAATAAATAAACCCAAAGACTTAAAAACAAACAAAATATAAAAACCTGAAAGCCGTACTCAAAGAAACATTTTTTTTAAAAACTAGTTTGAATCTAAACTGAGAGAAAGTTCTAGAGTATGCTTAGTTTCTTCACAAAACTGATAGAGTACTATGATTTTCGATTTGAAAATATTTATGTATAGAAAGAACCATGGAGGTCATCTATTGATGACGAGGAAACAGCTCAAAGAAATGTCCTGAAATTCACATCCCAGAAGTACCCTCTGTTTTTATGATTTCTTCTCACTGGATGCCTCTTCCCAGGATTTCCATTTAAGAAAGCTGAATGAATTTTTTTCCACTTTCTTTATTTTTCTTGCTTTTATTTATTTATTTACTACAACATGGCTAATGTGGAAAAATGCTTGTATGACTTCACATTTGATATAATGTCTTTCTTCTCAATGTATGGGAAGGGGACAGGAGAGATGGAGAAAATTTGGAATTAAATTTATTTTTTTGTTAAAGCAAATTAAGTAATAGATGGGGATGGGTGTAAAAGAGTGGTCAGGAAGAAGTCTGCCAAGAATTCATTAATGAATTTCTGAGCCATCATGCTCTAGATGTTGCTTCATCTTGGAAGCTTACTCTAGCCTTGGAATTCACACATTAAAAATATCCGCTGTCCTTGTGACCTATTTCCCTATGATTGGATGGTTCTTTCTAGAAGCTCCACTTAAGAAGGATGTCCAAGTCAAACATGTTTTCAGTCCTCTCTAGGCTACACTCTGATCCTTTTTTCTACCATGTCCCATATGGGGTATCTTTATTCCTCCCCAGTGCATAATTTTAGCTTCTTTTTTTATTCCATTGTTCCCTATTAGAATATAAACTCCTTTCTGCTTTTATTTGTGTTCTCAGCACTTAGCACAGTTTCTGGTACATAGTCCTTAATAAATGTCTGTTGACTGATTGATAGTGACTTACCTAAAGGCTACCAAGATAGTCTGTGGAAAAACCACTGTGTTATTTCCACTATATTTTCCTGTGAATATTGGCTGATAGAATAGAAAGAGACCTTAAAGACCATTTAGTGCAACTACTTAGGAGTACTCTTTAGGTTAGGTTAAGTATTCCTTAGGGTACAAGGAGGATAGGAAGAAGTAAGGGAGAAAGGGAGGAGGGAAGGAGGAAGGAAGACAAGGAAGAAAAAAGGAAGGGAGGAAAGTAAGGAGATTCACAAGGATTCATGCTTTTGTATATGATACATGAAGTTTTCATATATGCAGCAATATCTACTATCTTGTGGGCATAGAAGAAAAGCCTAATAGCTGGGAATCAATTATCAGGATCCCTTTTGAATCACCAACTCTTAGTGTCATAGTGTAATTTCCTTTCAGCTTAGTTTAGACTTAGAAGTATGAAATTATTTGCATAAATGTTTCATAAATTTATCACACTTTGTCTCCTTTGCTCCCACATATAGTTTTAACTCTGGGAAAATCTCCAAAAATAACTCATGCCCCATTTGCCATTATGATTCTTATCTTCTTCCTTATTTCACAGGACTAAAAAGGAAATTATACTTATAGTTTAGAATTGAAAACTGTTGAACTAATACTGTTTAAAATACTATTCAAATACTGTTGAACTCCATACCATGCTATGGTAATACAAGATCTCTGAAAAAGCTTAAACTCTCTGGTCCTCATCATTAGGTGTGATTTTCCATCACATTCCTTTGATCGTTCAGGCAAGCTCATTTCTGTGTTCTCCAGAAGATGAATAGGTCTAAGAGGAATAGCTTACCAGAGAGTTGGCTTATGTGGAAGTGGATAGATGGGAGGACCTGAAGACAGGAAGACCTAAGTTCAAAATCCTTCCTCAGACATTTTCTAGAGTATGACTCTGGGCAAGTTTTCTAATATCTGTCTGCCTCAGTTTCCTCATGTGTAAAATGGGAATATTAATAGCACCTATCTCACAGGGTTGTTGGATCAAATGAGTCAATATTTGTAATGTATTTCATATGGTACATAGTAGCCATGATCAAAATAGTTAATATTTATGAAATATTTATAAAATGTTTAACACTGTGCCAGACATATATTACATATACTTAATAAATCCTTGTTTTGTTCTCTCAAAGTCAGCAAGCACAATCCTTAGTTTGAGGTGGGGACTCAGGGCTTTCCATTTAACTCTTACACATCATCAATATTCAGTACCCACCAAAGGCTACTCAAAGATCATGCCACAAATATAAGTTCTGGCAAGTCCTTCTAATCTGGAAGAGCATTGGGCAAAAGGCAATAACAATCTGGGCTCAAATATTTCTTCTGATATTTTCTAGCCAGTTTCTTGATTTTCCTTAGCCTCAGCTTCTTCATTCATAAAATAACAATAATAACAATGCACACTACCTCACAGTGTGGCTGTGAAAATGAATAAAATAAAGTTTATGAAATGCTTTGATTACCTTAGAAGGTTACCAAAAAGCCAGCTGTTACATAATGGTTTCTCATTGCATTCTTTGTCTCTCATTGGAGGGTGGGGCCAAGAACTTCAAATCTTCATTTAAGGAAAATGTTCACTCATCTCACACATCTCTTTATTTATCACTTGACTGCATAACTTTGGAAGTTCTTTGAATAATTTTTCCACCTTGCTCCCATACCAGGTAGCTTCTTCTCCCCCCACCTTTTTCAGCTATCTTTTGTGTTTTGTCTTTCCCCATTATAAGTTCCTTGAGAGCAGGGACTGTCTTTCTTTTTTCCATTTTTGTATTAATAGTGCTTAGAATAATTCCTATTATAAAGAAGGTGATTAATAAATAAATAAATAAATTTTTGGCTATTTATATCTCCTGCCTTGGAACCAGTACAGCTATGTTCTTTTTTTAATTTTTAATTTTTTTGCACTTACTTTTCAATTTATTTTAATATACATTGCTTTATGAATAATTTTGAGAAAAAAATCAGAGCAAAAGGGAAAAACCATGGGAGAGAAAAAAGCAAAGAAAAAAGAAGTGAACATAGCATGTGATGATTTACATTTCTGTCCAAAATCTATTTTAATAGCTTTAGGTCACTAAACCACTGAAAAGAACCAAGTCTTTCATAGTGGATCATAACACATTTTTACTATTACTGTGTACAATATATTATTCCTGGTTCTGCTTCTTTCACTCAGTATCAGTTCATATAAATATTTCCTGACTTCTCTAAAATCAGGTGGATCATTGTTTTTTTTAGTAGAACAACAATATTCTGTTATCTTCATTTACCATAACTTATTCAGCATTCCCCACTTGATGGGCATCTATTCATTTTCCAATTCTTTGTTACTACAAAAAGAGCTGCTACAAACATTTTTGCACATGTGGGTCCTTTTCACTCCTTGTGATACAGACCCAGTAATTGCACTGCTTGGTCAAAGGGTATGCACAATTTTGTAGCCCTTTGGACATAGTTGCAGATTGTTTTCCATAATGGTTGGATGATTTTACAACTCCACCAACAATGCATTAGTGTCCCAGTTTTCTCACAGTGCAGCTATGCGTTCATGGGAGCTCAGCCTAGAGTTATGTGTTGTATAGTTACTTTAATACTTAAAACCATTGTAAATACTTGAAATTTAAATATCATGTGATAAAGCAGATACAGTCTGCATCACTGGAGTACCCATGCCAAAAAACCCCCCACAAACCCCCAAAAACTTAATCATGGGTTCTTACATTAGTAAAGGAAGGGGAGAAGATCAAACAAGCATTTGTAAAGAAGATATTAGATACTAGCCACTTTACTAAGCACTTTTTACATATATCATCTCATTTGATCCTTACACTAACCTTGAGAGGTAGGTGGTATTATTATTCCCATTGTATAGTCAAGTAAACTGAGGTAAAGGTTAAGTGATTCATTCAGAGTCTCACAACTAGTAATTGTCTGAAGGAAGATTTGAATTCAGGTTTTTTTCTGAGTTCAAAGCTAGTACTCTACTATAGTACCAATTGCTACTAGATATAAAATAAATATCTCATTGGATCCTCAAAACAATTCTCTGAGATAGGTGCTATCATAACCTCCATTTTACAATTAAGAAATTGAGGCAAATGGAGGTTAAGCAACCTCCCTGAAATTTATAATAAAGAAGTATCTGAGACCAGATTTGAACTCAGATTTTCTTGACTCAAGGTCTCAAATGCTATCTACTGCACCATCAAAGTGACTGCAAGAAAAATTAAAATATGAATGGAGGCACATATATTTTGGGAAAAGTTTGCTCTTTGATCTATATCACACCTGCAGTACATAATTTTTCACAAATATTATAGATTTTTTTTAAAAAGTCACTTTCTCTCAAGTATAAAGAACATTTATGACTATAATGAGATGTAGAGTTAGCTATCCTCAGAGTCTGGAAAATCTCTCAACTCTGATAAATTTGTGTTTATAAGTAAGTCATTTCTCAATGACTCAGGAAGTTATGACTATGATTTATAGAAAAATGCTGTTGTATATTTGTAGAAGGAGTTTCTTTATTGAACGTTCTCTACATCAATGTAATCAGAGATAAAGATTAAAGAAAAAATAGAAATGGGTCAGTCAGGTAATCAGAATGATAGACAAATTCACAGCCCTAGTGGTCCACAGGCACTCCTAAAACCTGTTTTAGGTATGGATTGGGAAGATCTGAATTAAGTCCTGTGAAATCATTTTCTGGGCAACTGCAGGCAATGCTGAGCAGAAAGCTAAGTACAACAACCTTCCATAGTTTGAGTTCTATAAGTTGACAACTTTGTATAGCTGGCGAATAATATTATAAATACCCAAATAGCCCTTGACAAAAAAAGGTTGCCTACTCTTGGTCTAAGGGAACAAAAATAGGGCCTCTAGAACATTGAACCCTAAGTGGAAGATTTGTAGGACAAGATATGTACACACAAACCAGAATCTTACAGTATGATCTATACTACTGTATCAATGAAAAATGTGGAGAAGGTACTCATGCTAATGGAATCCCATTTCCATCTATGTATCAACATTATTTGAGATTCAGTAATCATCTGGATAATAATGCATTTGCATTTAAATGTCTGCCTTCAGGGTTCATAAATCACCCCAAAATTTGGTGCATAGGGTAATTTTATTCAAGAAGATTTTGTCTCCTTGTTATACTTCATGGTGTGCTGGGTTGTCATTAGCACATGCTGTCAAGAGCCTCTTTTAGCTTGAGCCTTGAAGGCAGCCAGGACTTGACATATTGTAGGATTCTAGCTCAAAAGATGCCATTTGGCTAATCATTTGTCTCTATTTCATTTTCCCTCCTCCTTAGTATCTTCATGTTGTGCCATTTATCAACTTTTTGAAGAAAAGAAAAACATTTCTCATATAGACCAAAAGTGAATCTGTTTTTCTTCTGTTTTGGACTATGATGTCAAATCCCATTTCACAGCATTGATCAGAGATTTTATATGTAGGTGGACAATACAAAGCATATAAATGCAATTTCTTTGCCCTTAAAATATTCTGAAGATGACACAGGCCTTGTTTTTCAGAGGCTGATAATTCTTCACATCTTTCAATAAACCTTACATTACTTTAATATGAATAGATCTGTGATTACAGTGGTGTGGGCATTCCCTTGGTTAAAACATATCCCAACCCATCCATGGCTTTTCATCTGTCCATATCTTTTTATGTATTCTTTCTTTATCTATAATGCCAATTATATTTCTGCGTTTTTAGACATTTCTTGTACTTAGCACTGCAATACTTGGGCTCTTCTGCTTTCAATGCTTCTAAATCACTTCCTATAACTAATAGCTATCTTTTAAAGTCTATTCTTTGAAAAATTCATATTCATATGAATCAGAGAATACTATAGCAGCTGAAGAATTAGAATTTCAAGTGACAGATAAATGTCACTTGAGATCTGTGCCCCAATTTTGTTCTGCCCTTTTCTGATTGTTCATGCTATGTCCAATCTTGCGTGGGACCCATCTTTTTATTTTTTCTCATCCCATATCTATCATGAATTTTAGCCTAATATTCTAGAAAATATTCTTACAGAGAAGAGAAAGAATAAAATATTTTATAAAGGAACCATGGTACAAAGAGATGATAAGTTAATAATACAATCACATGACATAAGCAAGGAAAAACAAGTGGACAGCTAGAGTATTCCACTGAAGGTCCTATCATGTTGAGAATGAAAAGGTGGCTTCCAGCATGTTGGATTTGCACTTTGTGACAAAATTTTGGGAAAAAAACATGGGCAGGCACAATCATGGGTGAATTGGGATCTATTCAAAATCAATAACTCAGATTCATTTAAGTGAATAATTTATATACTTATTTAAAGTCCAATTCAAATTCTATTTCTCCTAGGAAGCTTAAACAGAAATGGTCTATCTCTTTGAATATTCATAACACTTTGTTTATATTTCCCTATAAACTTATTATTTTTGCATCATTGAATTATAGATTTGGGGACTTCAGAGGCCATCTAGTTGCAGACTCATAGATTTTGAAAGTTAGGAGAGGTTTCCATAGCCATCTAGTTTACTCACCTCATTTTATAGATGAGCAACCTCATACACAGGGAGATAAATGATTTGTTCAAAGCCAGATAGATAGTAACCATCAGGAGATGCTAAGATACAAGTTATAGGGGAGATTTGAATTGAGATTTTCTGTTTCTAAATCCAGTGTTCTTTTTAGTGTATTAGGCTTATCGTTTCCTTTGCTTTACAGTAATGTGTGTATATGTCATTTCCTATAAAAAATTCCATTATACATTCCATAATGGCAAATGTTATACCTTATTTACCTTTGTATGCCCATCATTGCTTGGTACTGGGCCTTATGTGTAATTAGTAGGCATTTAATAAATGTTCCTTGAATTTGAATTAGAAATAAATGCATTATATTAGCAAGAGAACTGACAATGTGTCTTGTTTGAGCTACTTGCTAGCGTTTACCAGGAAAGTAATCATTTATGTAATTAGGAATATAAAATTACTTGCTAAATTGTTGTTTAAAGATATAAAATATATATGTCTTAATCCAGTTGCCTGAAAGAGGCTGAAATGGAGGTTGTAAATTGATTTTTATTTATCTGGTTCAACAAGAATCAGCTGAGTTGTTTTCATCAGCAGCTAAGATAATCATCTTAGCAGCTGTACTGTGCTTTTTGTAGACCAGTTGGTATTTTAAACATATTAAAATTTCATCTTTAACATATGTCATCACTAATTGAAATGCTTGATTTAAGATTTTTTTAAAATGACAAATACTCAGATTCTGGTTTTGGAAATGTCCTGCTGAATGAAGGGTGTTGTCCCGAATGTGAAACACCTGTGCTTTGATCTTAGAAAAGAGTTTGGAGGCACTCAGAGTCAAATAAAGGAGGTGTTATGTTCTGCTGTTTACTCCTAGGCTGACATTGATGTAAGAGACAGTCTGATTTGTCAACTGACTAGCAGAGTAAAGAGCAGGCTGTTATTATTATTATTTTTTTTAAAAGTTTCTAAAGTTCTAAAGTAAAGAGGCTTTAAGATAAAGAAAGATGAATGCAGAGACAGATAGCCTTCACATTCTACTGCTGAGAATGTGTTCTTTAACATTGATTAATATGGAAGCAGGCAGGAAGATTTGATAGAAATGCTGGATGGGAACCAGGAGGTTTTTCTTTAAATCCTGCCTTTTCCACTGGCCTGCTGTGTGACCTTGGTTGATAACAGTAGTTGAGTCCTATCTTTCTCACACAGAGATATTATTTGGATGAATGTGATAATTTCTCTGAAGTGTTTCAAACTCCTTGCAGGAAACTGCCACGCTAGTATATCCAAAGTGCTCTATTTATCTTGTTTTATTAAACATTCATTTTTTAGCACAGTGCAAACTGTCTGACCACACTATAGGATCTCTATTGCTGGAGGAATATAGGGAAAGCAGCAAGGAGTATCAAAAAAGTGAGAACACAAATAGGGAATTGTAGCCGGAGTATTATCAAACATAAAGAATTCTTTTTACTTCCTGAAACATCCTCTTTATTTTAAACTACTCTAATTGTCAAGGAGCCATTTTCAAAGCTCCATGAAATGTTGAACAAAGTCCTAGATTTGAAGTCAAAGGGCATGGATTCAAAATCTGTCTCTTCTATTTATTATTTCTGTAATCTTGGATAGTTTGTTTAACCTTTATAAGTTGTAATTTCCTTGTCAATAAAATGAAGAATTAGATTTAGATTAAATGACTTCTAAGGTCCCTTCTGGATCAAGATGTGATAATAACTAAGACTACTCCTTAGAGTTTGCCTATTAGAGATTGAAAGGTAAATTGGCAGGATTCAACATGTTGATCCCTAGCTTCTATACTGATGTTTTTCATTCACATTTCTCCCTATAAGTTATAGAAAATGGGGTGTATATACAAGTAGGGTCCTTCAACATTACTCCTGATCTGTATCAAAGCTTCTTAAACTTTGGATCAGGATCCCAAATAGGGTCTTGTAATAATGTGAGAGTTGTAAAATTATAATTTATTATCACTAAATGTTTTATTTGTATATCTTTTTATATACCTATATACCTGGGGTCACATAAACATTTTTTTGGGCAAAAAAAAGGCCATGAAAGAAAAAAACTTTACCAAGCCCTTCTGTATAGTATTCACAACTCTGAGATTTATTCTGCTACCACTGTGTGGGAGCTATCCTCTTCTAATTCTATCTTTTCCATTACCTTCCTTACTCTTCAAACCCAATTTCCAATTATAGTGAAAAAACTCTCCTAAGGTCTTCTAGTCCAGTATATACAGGAACAGAAATCCCATTCACAACATTCTGTCAAATAGATATCCAATTTTTACAGGAAGAACTCTAATGATGGGCAATGAACCCATCCTATCCTGCAGAACTCAAATTTATATGAAATCCCTAATCAATTCTAGGTGAAATCTTTCATCCTGGAAACTTTTTACCTATTACTTTCAGCTTGGTGCTTTTGAGACAAAGCAAAACAAATACAATCCTTCTTTTAACCAATATTTAAAGAGTTTTTCATTTCCCTCTTTCCCTCTCTTCACTCCAATTCTCTCTTCTGTCAGATAAATATCTCTAGTTTCCTTAACTGATTCTCATATGGCATAGTATTCACTCATTTTAGCAATAAACAGTATCCCTCTTGCCCAAAGTGTGACATCCAAATAGGTATATCACATTCCAGTTATGTTTTCTATATATTCAAAGTATTTATTTCTGTATAACTTAATAATTATGAGCATTTCATATAAAGATATTAAGATGTTCTTATATTTATGAATCAGTGTTACAGATGAGTTCTGTCAACAATAATGCTCCAAATCTGACATAGTCTGTTTGCTGAATTGTCAAGGATATGCTGAGTTCTGTATTTATTATATAGTTTTTGTCTTCATTATTTTATGAAAAATAGTAAGTTTCTATTATATTACCTTAGCAATCAGGTTCTGTCTTATTAGGTACTGTAGCAAATGATAAAGTTTTGATTCCAAAGAGGTTAAGTTTACCAGTTCTATGAAGACTTACAACATCTCTTAGAAATAATACAAAAAAAATTCCCAAACATCATATGGGATTGAAATGCTAAATATAAGTCAAGAGATAATTGGAATAATGAGCAAGACTAGCCTTGGAGAACAAAACAAGGCAGGGCAGAGACTAAGAGAGTTTTGTCAAGATAACTTGACTCTTTTTCAATAGTCCAAAAACTAACTCTATATGACATCATCAAATGGTTCATATCAAAATCAATTTGATCATATATTATAGCTAAAGATGTGACTTTCACATAATGCTGTTTGTTACATAGCATTCCCATCATATGTTTCTGTGTGTCATCATATGATGTTTTGTGTTATCATGTGATGTGTAAAGTCATCATGTGACATAGCCAATTCCTCAAATGGTGTGATGTGTTTGTTGCATAATGTGGACAGACCAGGAAATCGTGGAGAGCCTGGTATATGGGGTCCTAAAGAGTGGGTATGAATGAAAAAATGTGCAGTAACAATTGCCATTATTTTGTGGAGTAAAGTTCAACTGTTCCAAAAGAATATCTGAACTTTTTTTAAACATATTTATAATGTGTTCTATGAACATCCATCAATCTTCTTCCTTTTGGACCACCAGCTATTAATAGTTCTATAGCTGCCTTGGAAGGATGAACTCTATATTTCATTAACCACATTCTTTGTTTATTTGCATATCTAGATTTATTTACTTTGCTTTTAAAAATGAAAACTATATATTAAGACTGGTTTGGTTTGTTATTCATTGCTTTAAATATGCTCTGAATATTAGGTTTTAACTTCAGAATGCCATCTAATTTCTCAGAACATAAAGGCTTAGCCTTCCCTCTAAAAATCTTATATTCTATGTGTCTTGGAAGAGTGATATATTTAAAAAGTATAACTTTCTACCATTTAGTCAATTTGAACTTCGGATTCTGCATCAGAGCTTAGTCTCCATTCTTCTTGAAACATATAAAGAATTGTACATTTTTTGAGTACAAATGATACTTTAACAATTTTGGAAAATTTTCATTAGATGATATAGTGTTTAAAGTGCTTCTTACTGGATTTCATGCAATCAAATGTTAACACAATTTAGTACCATTTCCTCTTTTATTTGAACATTATTGTCCATTTTATTCTGGAGTGATAATGATAAATTCAGGGTTGGGCAGGGTCTTAGTAGGGTTATATGATCGCCATAGAAAGTGTCAAGTTTGAAATCAACTGCTCTTCATGTCATTGTGTTGGTGGTATTTTTTATACGGAGAACATTTTTCCATGATTATTTAAAAAAATCTGGCATTCTCATTATATTTTTCCTTATTTTATAGATTTTTAGAACATGATCAAACCATAGTTGTAGAACTATGTCAAAAATCAGATAATCAATATAGATGGAATAAATGATAATGTAACTTTAAGAGGATTCTTTTATAATTCAAATCAATAATGGTTATAGATTTTAAGATCATACATTTGGGACTATTAAGTTGCCATTTATACTTCGGGGACTTTTTGGCATACTCCTTTTAGCTCCTCAGCCAATGCATTATTTTCTTGTGTTTACAGATCTTTTGAGAGACATAAATTGTGACTGCATTTTAAAAAATGCATAAACATGTAATTGTCCTAAATTTTGAGAAGTCAGTAGTATTATCTCTATTTGGTAATAAATATGTGACAAAGTAAAAAGGCTAAGGTATGAATAAAAGGGGGAGCTGATAAAATTCTATCTGAAAATTTAAACACCTCTGGAAAGTAGTTGAGGTGATAGTTTTGGATCTTGCCTGGATGCTTCACTATCCAATTTTGCAGAGAAGTTAGAATTCTATGTGAGGAACTCTCTTTACCATTGAAGAGTAGAATGATTTTTATGATTTATAGTCTTAGAGAGTTGCCTAGGGACACGAAGATGTTAAATGCCTTTTCCAGGATTACATTGCTAGTACATGTCAGAGCCAAGAATTGATGCCAGATCTTCCTGACTCTGAGATTATCCCTCTCTACTCCTAAGTCATGTACTTCTCTGTACTTTGAGGCAACCCCACCATACCACAATGTCTCTGAAAACATGAATCATAGAAACAAAGAATTTCAGAGTTGGAAGAAACCTTAGAGATCGTCCAAATCAATACAGGAAAGAAATCTCCTCCACCATAAACTAAAGCCTCTAAGGAAGAATTATTGATTATATAATTCCTAGATGGAAGGTGAATTAGAGACTATAACAAGTACATAAAAAGGTGCTAATAGGAGGTCAGATGTTGGAGAGATCACTTCCTGTTGGAGGAATTAGGGAAGATTTTCTGAAAAAGGAAGCTTTTCAGTGCAGTTGAGCCCTAGAGGATGGATAGGAGTTCAAAAGTTAAAAGTTGAAAGGGAATATAGACAGCAACATGAAAGAAATGACAGGAACTCACTGTTCTAGCTTCTAACAACGACCAGCTTAAAATCTCTAAGTAAACTACAAGCACCTCATTCACTCACTTTTTAACAATGTCATTCCTTCTTGAGCTCTCTAATAAAATCTGAAATGTAGACTTGATGAGGAAATCCTAAATCATCATATTATAATTTTCTTCTGTTGGGGTCGATGGGGGGAATGTCTCTGATAGACCTCTATCTTCTACTCTGTCTGCCTTAGGGGCTCAGTAAAATGTTGACCCCAGGGAGGGAGAAAGTGACCATCAGATTTCAGGAGTTGTACTGAAAGAACTGGGAGAGGGATATAGTCATAAGGTAGACTAGGAGGAGAGACTGAACTTCCTGGTCAAGATCCAGGATGTAAGCAATGCCCTATACAACCCTATAAAAAGAATACCTTTGAGCTGAATCTATGTGGCTCAGAACCCAAGCCTTTTGGAAATGAATTACATATGGCTTTCTCAATCAGAAGCCAACAAGGTCTTCCTGTCAGAGGATGACGGATAAAAAGAGAGGAAGGAAAGTATATTAATAGCTGATTCGCTAGCCTTCTTCAAGAATACCTGTGTGGAAGCACTGATGTACACTGCAGTCTCAGGATATGTAGGCTGGTGGACCTTGGAATTCACTCAGTAGATTGGTCCATAAAAATGGCCCCAAACCTACAAACACAAATGGCAAAAAGTCAAAGAAAATGAAGGGAAAAATGCAGCTTCTATATCATGTAAAATATTTAGGGGTTGGCTGGAGGAAAGAAGGATTGTAAGGTAAAAATTCAAATCTATTTCCTCTTTTTCTTGGGTGGTACAGGCCATGACCCGAACAATGCACAAAAATCTTTCTTTTCCAGCTCATGCTCAGGCTTTGTTTCTTTTCTTCCTCATGATAGCTCTCAAGTATAGTTTTCTCATCAAATCAATGATGGAAATTAACAGTATCCCACAGCCTTAAAGATCTGGACCAGAACATGACTCTCTTCAAAAATGAAATGTTTCAAACCACCTCCAATTGTTCACTGAAGAAAGCCATATACACCCAGAGAGAGGGATGCGAAATGTGGACCACAACATAACATTCTCATACTCCTTGATTGATGTTTGCTTACATTGTGTTTCCTTTATCTGATATATCGTTCGTGTAGATAAGATTTTTCTTGCACACCAATGATAAGTTTGGAAATATGTATACATATATTCAATTTGCCAATATTTTAACATAATTAACATGTAGTGGATATCCTGCCATCTAGGGGAGGGGTGGGGAGTTGGGGGGAAAAATTTGTAACGGAAAGCTATGTAAGGGTTATTGTTGAAGAATTACCCACACATATGTTATTCAAATTAAATAAAAATTAAAAAAAAAAAAAAAAAAGATCTGGACCAGATCTGAAGAAAATCAGACTGAGGTCAATGAAAGACTAATAAATAGGGAAATTGCAACTTCTTTAAATTGTACTTCTTTAAGCTCTGTCTCTCTGTATGTATATATATATATATATATATGTATATATATATATATATGTATGTATATACATATATATAAACAAACTTCCTTACTGCCATCAGGGCTGGTATCAATTATTGTGGCTTAATAGATTTAATGAGATTGAATTTCATGAGCAACTTACCTATTTAGGGTCCAGAAGCCTTTTGTGATTCTACCATTGCTTCTACATTTTGTAAGTCTGTAATAAGACTCTGGGTATTTACAGGAAAGGGCCTGTTCCATTTAAGTGTAAGTCCCCCATTTTATTGTTACCTAGGGATACAGTCAAGCTGGCTTTATTTCTCTTGGTTGCTGAATATAGGCCAACTGTTTTATATTATAGAACTGTGACCTCACAAAGTCAATTACTTTTATAGAGAAATGAATTTTGATGATTTTAGTGCTTGGCTTGCTAAGTTGCTTAACACATGGCTTTTGATTTTTATCAGCAAATGTGTGTGAGTGTGTTTATGTTTTTGTACTCACTCCCTGGGTAACAAGACATTACAGTCTATCAACGCATCTTTGTTATTTTACATTGAATCTTCTCAGTAAAGATTTTTCTCAGCAAAATAGGTAGTGAGGTTCTCTGCTCAGTGATGGTGGTAGCAAGGAGAACAGAATCTTGAAGAGAGAAGTACAAATTCAGAATTGTTACCATAAGAAGTATAGTAATCAATTACAAAAAAACTATTTTAACCAAAATTTGTAGCTACCTCAGTAAACACAGTTGGAGAACCTCTCCCAGTGGTGTCTAGCACTGTGGGAAGAGAAGCAGAGAATAATATTTGTTATAGTCCCCCAGGATTGAATTTAGCAAGGCACAAAAATCATGCAAGTAAACAAGGAATCAAAGATAGAGAAGAAAGAACAAATGAACTGGTAAACTTTAATTTTCAGTTTTGTGAAGGAAGGAAAAAGAAAATAAGGCCAGATCAGGAAACACTTGCTGAAACTGGTACTCTACCATTTTGTATCTTGATAATTTTTTCTTTACAGTTTTATTTTTTTAATTTTTATTATATGTTTATTTTTGCGCCCTGATTCTCAGTCACTAAATTTTCCACCTAGGAAAGGAATATCTTTTTGCATCCTTTACAAAACAATTTGAGTATTTTTATTTATGCAGAAGTCCATTTTCATCCCCTTGTGGCAACCAAACAGTTCTTTAATTTAGTCATGGATTCTAGCAATTTTTGTTATATAAAATATCTTTCTCTAAAGCTTGAAGCCTATAAACTCTTCAGCTATGAAAAGGACATTGCCATGCATGATTCCTAAATTTATTTATTTAAGTTTCTTTACATACAAATATTTTTCTTCCCTTTTCAGCAATGAACATACTCATGTCTTAAAAGAGCATCACCTCACACTATGTTCATCTTATTTTTGGAAGAGGAAAGCAAGAAGACTACTTAATAGCAACATTTCTAACAAGGGCTGATGAATTTATTCAAAATAATGCCTACATTTTAAGAATAAATAAAATTCTAAATCCAGTACTTTGTTTGAATACTATGGAATGATTAAATAACTTTTGTAAATAATGGTTTTGTAATAGAGAAGGAAGATTTGAGTCCTTTTATGTTTTTTTTTTTACTTCATAATACAAAGGTGGAAGTAGTACTAGGAGGCATTGACTTGAGCCATTTGAAAAGTGAAGACAAAAAGTAGAGAGTATTCAATAGAGGAGAAAAAAAACTAGATTTAATGGAACTATGCAAAAAAAATGAGAGGGGGAAGAAATTAACTGACAAAAACTCTTCAACTATTGATTCTTGATTGACTGGATAAAAATTCAAGATGACTGGAACAGTTTAATGACCTTTTAACTTTTAACTATACTTTTGAGATTTGTAGAGCCTATCAGAGATGTCTCTTACTCTCCTTCCCTCTGTGGTTTGAGAGGGGAAATAGAAAGGTAGAATAATAGCCTTTGCCTCTATCTGATTGGTTGTTGGATATGCTGGTTGAGAGATGACTTGAAGATATAAAACTTCTTATGAGTGAAGAGCTGGCCTGGATTATCTACAGAGGTCAGAGAGAGACAGCCTAATGAGCTTTTTAGTTCTTTGACCTAAAGGGAATTACTAGCCAATACAATAGCATTACACTTTCCCAACATCCCTTTAAGGTTCATTATGACATAAAAAGACTTTATCAGTTCAAGAAGAGATTTGTTTATTTAGACAAAATTGAAGACCAGAAGGAGAACAATACTACAGCGAACATTTATTGAATATTTATGATGTTCCAGATACTATGTTAGGTATATAGGATACAAAGAAATTCAGAAGACAGTCTCTGTCTTTAAGGAGCTCATAATCTAACAGGGGAATGCAATAAATAAAAGGAAATTGAAAGGTAATGGGGAAGAAGAAGAGGAGAGGAGGTATGAACTTCAGAGTTGATTCAATCTTATTGATAATGATGAAAGTCCAGTTGACCAAGTAGATTGAAAAATTTTAAAAAGAGCAGTTAGCAGAGAAGTTGTGTGTATGTGTGTGAGTGTATGTGTATATGGAATGGATCAATAACACTCAGATCTATAGTCCATAGTTGTGAATTACTTCCAAGTACATGGGTTTTACTGACACGTGTCTTCTTGTCAAAATTCTGTAAATGAACTATCTTCCATAGATTCTTAGTGAATTGATGTAAGAGTGTATTCCAGGTTTATGTGTGAATGTGGTTGATTGTTTTGTATTTACTTTATATTGAGTAATTTGTACTTGCTTTATAATGAACAATTATCATTGTTTTTTGCATTATTACAAAATAAATGATTATGTTTAAGATATATCTCATCTTTGCAAGTGATTGGTGTTTTACAAATGAAAATTACATTGATGGAGTCTTTCAGACTATATTGAGGAGTATGAGGGAGTATATCACAAAGTTATCTATAGTATGATGGAAGAGAAAGGACCATAATATGGTGGTGGCCCTTCTCTGAAAATTTAAATAGGTTAGTATGAACACGTTAAGGGAAAAAAAATCTAGCAGAGAAGTGGTTTATTCCAGGCATTCTATGATTTTTGTTATAATAGGAATAATCATGTAAAATTATGTAAAATCAGATATAGAAAGGAATCAAAATCTAATGCAAGTCCTTCTCAAAACATGGATGCTAAATAATCTTCCAATAATGGTTTTCCAATTTCTCCTTCACAACTTCCATGTTATAATGATCTTACTATCTTTTGTTGCAGTACATTCTAATTTGATTCAATTGTAATTATTATAAAGCTTTTCCCAATATAGTCAAAATACACTTCCTTATAACCCTTAATTGTTGATCCCAGTTGGGCAACCAGAAAAAAAAGTAGTACTATTCTTCCTTGTGAAATGAAAATTTGAAATTTTCAATTCAATAATCATTGATTCTTATGCCCAAAGGGCTATAAAACTGTGCATACCATTTGACCCAGCATTGTCAGTATTGTTTGTATCTCAAGAAAATCATATAGGAGGCAAAAAGACCCATATATGCAAAAATATTTCTTGCTGCCCTTTCTGTGTTGACAAGAAACTGGAAACTGAATGGTTGCCTATTAATTGGAGAATGGCTGAATAAGTTGTATATGAAGGTAATGTAATATTGTTGTTCTATAAGAAACGATCAGCAGGATGATTTCAAAGAGGCTTGTAGAGAATTACATGAATTAATGCTAAGTGAAGTGAATAGAACCAAAAATACATTGTATATAGTAACAGCAAGATTGTGTGATGATAAACAAGGAAAGACTTGGTTCTTCTCAGTGCTTCAGTGATCCAAGGCAATCTTAATAAAGTTTGGATAGAAAACATCACTTGCATTCAGAAAATGAACTATGGAAATTGAGTGTTAATCAACACATACTATGTTCACTTCTTTTTTCTGTTTTTTTTTCTCTCTTGTGGTTTTCCCCTTTTGTTCTGATTTTTCTCTCACAGCATGATTCTTAAATTTGTATTTAAAAAGTTGATATAAATGTATAACTAGAAAAAATAAAGCAATTTAAAAAAGAGTATATATATATGTATATGTATATGTATATATGTATTTCATACACATATAATAGGACATTTCCTTTAAAGATGTGCCTATTCAAGATTAATGTAAGGAAATTAAAAAAAATTCTATGTTCACTTAATTATAATTAATAAAGAGCTAGAAAATCTGCTGAGTTATAAACTGAGATAGTGTAGTAATTCATAGGAGAATTTCCTGTTTACACTGATCTTTCAACATCTTAACCATTTATAGACCAGGTAGACTGATCTTTATAGTTCCTCAGTTTGCCTCTTTGAGAGAGATGGCAAATCAGTGCTCATTTTAACATAGGTTTGTGGTTACAAGGAACTGGAGGGAAAACTGCAACTAATTATTCATCAGTGAATTAGATTATCTCCGTGTTACTAATAGAGATAAATTCAGCAAAAATCAGAATTCAAAGATCTTATATTTAATTCGTATGTTCTTGCTCCAGAAGAATGTTCATTTTTATTTCTCTTTTCATTTTAATTTCATGTGCCCTTAACAAAACCAAAGACATCATTAAAAGGAAAATAAAAAAAGTATAGATTCTTGTAGTTATTTTGTATTTGACCCTGCTACTGTCTGATTGTGACTGTGGATGTAGCATTTGATTTCTCTAGCCCTCATATTTTTATATATATATCAAAAGAGAATGTTGACAGAGATGGTCTCTAATGGTCATTTAAATTATCCCACCAAAATATGATACTCTAGCACCCATGAGCTCTTATTTTATGTTGAGAAGTGTATACTTCTTTTTGTGATCTCTTTCAGGAGGTGATTGGTGAACTCTTTCAATTTCTATTTTATTCTCTATGTTTAGAATATCAGGAGAGTTTTCCTTCATAATTTCTTGAAACATGATATCCAGGCTCTTTTTTTGATCATGTCTTTCAAGGAAACCAATAATTTTAAAATTATCTCTCCTGGTTCTATTTTCTAGGTCAATTGTTTTTTCAATGAAATATTTTATGTTTCTCTACTTTTTCATTTTTGTTTTTGCTTTATTGTATCTATATTTTTTATTAAAGATTTTTATTTTCAAAACATGTGCATAAATAATTTTCAACATTCACCTTTTGGAAAATCTTGTGTTTCAAAAATTTTTCCCTTCTCATCCTGCCACCCTCTCCCCATTGGCAGCAAGTAATCCAATATGTTAAATATGTGCAATTCTTCTATACATATTTCCATAATTAATATGGGGCACAAGAAAAATTAGATCAAAAAAGAACAAAAAATGAGAAAGAAAACAAAATGCAAATAAACAACAACAAAAAAGGTGAAAATACTATGTTGTGATCCACACTTAGTCCCTACAGCTGGCTCTCTTCCTCACAAGACCACTGGAACTGGCCTGAATCACCTCTATGCTGAAAAGAGCCATGTCTGTCAGAATTGATCATTTGATAATCTGGCTGGTACTACTCATTTCAATTAGCTTCAGTTTATGTAAGTCTCTACAAGCCTCTCTGAAATCATCCTGCTGATTGTTTCTTATAGAACAATAATACTCAGTAACATTCATATACCATTATTTATTCAGCTATTCTCCAACTAATGAATATCTACTCAGGTTTCAGTTTCTTGCCACTAAAAAAAGGGCTGCTACAAATATTTTTGCACACATAGGTCCTTTTCCCTTTTTTATGATCGCTTTGGGATCCAGGCCTAGTAGAAACACTGCTGGATCAAAGGATATGCACAGTTTGATAGCCCTTCAGGTATAGTTCCAAACTGCTCTCCAGAATGGTTGGATCAGTTCACAACTCCACCAACAATGTATTAGTGTCCCAGTTTTTCCACATCCCCTCCAACATTCATTATTATCTTTTTCTGTCATCTTAGCCAATCTGAGAGGTTTGTAGTGTTATCTCAGGGTTGTTTTGATTTGCATTTCTCTGATCAATAATGATTTAGAGAATTTTTCCATATGACTATAGTTTTAATTTCTTCATTGGAAAATTGTCTGTTCATATCCTTTGACCATTTATTAACTGGAGAATGGCTTGAATTCTTATAAATTTGAGTCAATTATCTCTATATTTAAAAATGAGGCCTTTATCAGAACCTTTGGATGTAAAATTTGTTCCCAGTTTATTGCTTTCTTTCTAATCTTGTCTATGTTGGTTTTGTTTGTACAAAAGCTTTTTAATTTAATATAATCAAAATTATCCATTTTGCATTCCATAATGTTCTCTAGTTCTTTTTTGGCCACAAATTCATTTGTTTTCTATAGATCTGAGAGGTAGACTATCCTTTGTTCTTCTAATGTGCTTATAATATCATCCTTTATATCTAAATCATGATATCATATCTTTATTTCTCATAACATCATTAGCTTTAATTTGCTAATTTTTTTAATTTGCCAATTTTAAAGGAATTATTGGGTGGAGCCAAGATGGTGGAACACAGATGGGTCTTTTATTGAATTCTTCCTGACATCAATCATATCAATACCAGATCAATCCTTTGAACTGGTTTTGGAGTGACAGAACCCACAAATATTTGGAGTGTAACAAATTTCCAGCAGAAGATGGAAATCTTCAGAATTTTTGGAAAAACTTCAGAAAATACCTGTTTCAATCGGGTGAAGGGTATGGGGAGGGTGGGGAAAGGATGTGACTGAGTGTAGGGGCAGTGTAGGGACCCAGGTTAGAATAGCATTGGGGTGCTGTGGAATTATTTTCCTTAGCTTTTGTAACTCCTTTTTAATTTGGCCAATTTTCCTTTTTAAAGTATTCTTTTCCTTATTAGCTATTTATATTTCCTTTTGCAACAGTTTCAATTCTTTTCCTAATTTTTCCTCTCTCTCTTATTTGATTTTCAAAATTCCTTTTGAGCTTTTCCAATGTCTGGGACCAATTCTCATTTTTCTTGGAGGTTTTGGATGTAGGAGTTTGTTTTCTTCTTCTGATTATGTGTTTTGATTTTCCTTGTCACCATAGTAACTTTCTATGGCCAGAAACCTTTTCTGTTGTCTGCTCATTACTCAGCATTTAATTCTTTGTTAATGCAGGAATGTTTCCAGGGTGGAGTGTGCATTGTTCCAAGATTCAATAGTTTTGTGCAGCTCTTGTTAGAGATCCTTCTAGGAATCTGATGACAATTCCTCTTTTCTGCCCTGGAATTGTAAGAAGTGTTCCTACCTTATTGTAGCTACAAGATCTAATGTGCTGAAATGACAGAGTCCTGCATTGCTTGTGCTGAAGCCTGGGCTGGGGCCAGGACTGCACTGGAGCTGCCTGGACTGGGATTGTGGGCTGGACTCCCACGTTTTTGCCAAAGACCTTTTTTGCTGACCTTCCAAGTCCTCTTGGGTGTCTTTGGACTGAGAGATCAGGAAGCCACCAGTACTGTCATTAATATAGAGGTGCTTACACCTGTTCCTGCTTTGCTGGCATTGGGTCCAGGCTAGGGCTGTGGCTGGTGTGGGGCCAGGACTGGGGCTCAGGCCAGGGTTGTGCTGCCATAGCCCACAAGGGCACTGCACACTGGACTCCTGTCCTGATGTCCCAGACCAATTCTGCAGACCTTTTAAGTTGTCTCAACTGAAAAAATGCTACTCCAACTTTTTGGGGGTTCTGATGTTCTAAAATTTGTTTAGAGTCATTATTTAAAAGCATTTGGAGCACTTTAGGGGAGAGATTGGGTGAGTTTCAGCCTTTACTCTGTGATCATCATGGGTCTGTCTCCCAAAGTGTGTACTTCTCTGGAAGTCTAGTGGTAGATAACAGCAAGCAATCCTGACATAGTGCATTGATTTTGTTTTTGCTTTGTGATAAGTGCTGAGATAGATGCAGAGGCCATGTTTTACATAGTTCTTGCTTTCAAGGACTTTTAACTTAATAGAATGGATAAGAAAAAAATCATGCAAAAATTCATGACGCTGTTTGGTGCTGACTGAAAAAAATGATAAGAATTCAGAAAAGAAATAGTGTGGGCTCAAGAAGTTTATACTGTAGTTGGGGAGGGGATGTGTGATAGAAAGGTTGGACACTAGGACCTGGGGTTAGGAGAGAGCTGAGTTCTTTTCCTAATACTCCCTAACTTTCTGACTGAAAAAGTCACAATTTCTCTGAGCTTTACCTTCCTCATCTATAAATTAGATACAATAATACTTTTTAGAATCTACTCCCTTGAGTTTGTTGTAAAGACAAAATGAAGGCTGAGAACCTCAGAATTAGAAGGGATTTCAGAGTCCAAGTAGAATAAACCATATGGAATCAAGAATATCTTTCTATAAAACTACCAGAAAGGTGTCTTTACTTTACTTTCTGGAGAGAGGTTTCTTCTATTTTTTTCCTTTTTTTCTTTCTTATTTCTTCATAGGAAAGCATTTCATTTTTAGACAATTCTAAATATGCATAACATTTTTCCTTACATGAACCCTAAATTTTTCTCTGAAATTTCCATTAATGATTCCGACCTTTGTGGTCAAGCAAGCCAAGTACAAGGTTTTGCCACAAAATAGCCCTTCAGATGATTGAGGCTAGATATCTTCTGCCTCCCTCCATTATGTTATAAGTTAAACATCCCTATTTATTTTAACCAAAATTCAGAGATATGTTTTCCATTTCTATTGCTATTTTTGTCTCCTTTTCCATATGCTCCAACTTGTTAATATCTTTCCTAAAGTATCAAATACATAATAGCAGCATGATTCTCTGAATATGGGTGAGCAGAGAAGGCAGACTAGGCAATAGATCTTTTGCTTCCCTTGATTTTGAATTATATATACAGCTATTAATACTTATAATAGCAACAGTTGACATTTATACAAAAATTAAAGGTTTGCAAAGCATTTAATATCTTATTTTGCTATGAAATAAAATCCCAGAATTTGAGAATTAGAATAGACCTAAGCAGCCATCTAGTCCAGTTGTGAGGCTCAAATAAGATAACAATTATAAAATGTGTAGCACAATACCTGGAATATAATATTATCAATGTTTATTATTATTATTATTATTATTTAGTAGGTCAGTAAACATTTACTAAAAACCAAACCTACTATGAGCCAGGCTAAACTCTGGGAACACAACGTTTGAAAAAGGAGCTCATGGGGGAGACAATATGCAAACAACTGTGTATAAACAAGCTATATAAAAGATAAAGTAGAAATAATCAACAGGGGAAAGATACTAGCATTAAGATGTTATTGTTGTTGTTTAATTGTTTCCATTATATCTGACTGTTCATGAACCCATTTGAGGTTTTCTTGGCAAAGATACTGGAGTGGTTTGCTATTTTTTTCTTCACCTTATTTTACAGATCCGGAAACCTGGGAAAACAGAGTTAAATAACTTGCCCAGGGTCATATAGTTTGAACTCAGGATAATGAGTCTTTCTGACTCCATTCCTAGCACTATATCCATTGTGCCACCTAAATGCCCATCAGCATTAAAGGGGATCAGGGAAAGCTTCTTATAGAAAGTAGAATTGTATAAGATGAAATTAGTAGCCTTATACTTGGCTTCAGAAAATGAAGTTTTGGACTTTCCTCAGATTTAATCTGGAGTAATGGGTTCAGTTCTAGAAATAATAACATTTTGTGAAGTACTTTGATAATCTGGATTTTTTTCTAGATGACTGCAAGCATGAATGGGACATTCACATTCTTTGCTCCAGAAGGTCAGGACACATAATTTCAAAGTACAATGTATGGTTATAAATATAAATAACAATGTGAGTTTCTAGGAGATCTTGATCTTGATTTAAGTAACTAGTTAAGGGAAGAGACATTAATTTTTATATTGCCCTACCACCATATCCTTATTCCTTGCCTAGTGTGAGAGGCATTTTGTACACACAGTAGATGTTCAATAAATCTTAGATGGATGGATACCAACACCTTCAGTACTACTTGATATCATAAACCTAGGGGGGAAAAAGCAGAAATCCAATCCATGGAACATTTTAAGTAACTAAGTATTTTATATTTGTAGGATTTAGATATATAATCATAGATTTATTTACAGTTGTAGTGGACTTTAAGAAGTCATCTAGTCCAATCTATATTCATTTTATTAACAAGAATCTTAATACTCAGAGAGATAAAGTGATTTGCCCAGGACCACATAAGAAATACATTAGCAAAGCTAGAATTTGAGCCCAGATGCTTTGATTCCAAATATCATGTTAGAAGAAGCACTAAAAGAATATGGCCTAAATCTTTAATCTTCCAGGAAAGGAACATGAAGCTCAGGGACTTTCATTAATCCTAACATCTTGTATTCATGTGGTATTTTAACTTTTGTGAAATTCTTTTCAAATATTTTATCTTCACAACAACCCAAGGAAACAGATGCTATTATCCCTATTTTTTATATATATATATATATATGAGGAAATGGAGATTGAGAGGTATTTCCCAGGGTCACACAATTGATAAGGGTGAAACTGGATATAAATTAAGGCCTTCTTGAATCCAGATATAGCATTCTATATTCCCTTATTAGCTAGATGCTAAAATCACATATTATTCATCCTTCATTTTTGAAGACTAGTGACATGTGATGTTTTGATTTGTAAGTGAATTGGGTTTAAGTGAGACAGAGTTGCAGAAAGTTGTGGACCTCACTCTGTATTCCAGTGGCAGGACAAAAGTCAAGTCAACTGGCAATGGCCCAGGATGCAATGGATGATCCAAATGCCTTACAATGTCTGACCAAACTCAAAGTATTCCACAGTGACTGCTTTACCTGAGTTCATGGTTGTTTAACAAATGACACTCATCTATTAATTCTGCTAGATGAAGTCTTCACCACATGTTTGGGTAGAGTACCTTTAAATCACAGACAGGTTTGAGGCCTATCAATTACCCTTAATCTGATTTAATCGTGTGGTTACATAGTTTTACCACAGTATAGCCACTGTGCACTTTACAGCTTTTTAGATCCACAGGTGAGAGTGAGGAAGGCATAAAGAAATCAAAGGTGCATGAGCAGTCCTGAAAAGGGCTTGGTAAGTCCTGACATCAAAAGTGTTGGTTCTAGCTGAACATCCCATACACTCCCAAGATCAAATAGCAAGGAAATTAAGGAGTGGGAAATACAAGTTGGATCTATCTGTCAACCCACTTGTTTTATCTCTTTAGCGGAAAGGGACAAATCTCTTTTTAAAAAATCATTTATTTTATTTTATTATTTTCAAAATCAGTAATATTTTATTTTTCCAAATACATGCAAAGATAGTTTTCAACATTTACCTTTGCAAAACCTTGTGTTCCAAATTTTTCTCCCTTTCTTCTCTCATCCCCCTCTCTAAGACATTAAGCAATCCGATACAGGTTAAACATGTGCAATACTTCTAAAGGTGATTTCTGTATTCCTCATGCTGTGCAAGGAAAAAAAAAACAAATCAAAAGCAAAAAACAATTAAACAAACAAACAAACAAGAAAGGTGAAAATACTATGTTTTGATCCACCTTCAGTCTTCATAGTTCTTTTTCTGGATGTGGATGATATTTTCTATCACAAGTCTATTGCAATTGCTCTGAATCACCTTCCTGTTGAAAAGAGATAAGGAAGGGGATGAATCTCAAGGAAACAAGATCATATCAGGAGCTCATGTTACCTAAATGGAATTGCCAGAGGATATAATGCATTTCTTATATATCTAGTTCAATGTAATTTACTGCTTTTTGTACAGCAGCCTACAATTAGAAATGGGGTTCAGACAGATGACCCTGAAACACTAAGATAATCAACAACTAAAAACTCTCTTTATCCAGTATTTCCTTATATACTTTAGGAGAATTTTTAATTTATAATTAACCTTTTATTAACCAATCAGTGAATTAGAATATCTTTTTCTAAATATTTTGTTTCCTCAACACATTACTGTGCAGAGTAGCTATGAGGCCAAATTTTCAAATTTCAAGAATTAAGGCAATTTGAAAAATATCAGAATAAACAGGATTGAGTTTTTAGATTTATATTTTTGTGTTCTATGATTTTTGGAAGAAGGTCCATTTCTATTCACAAGAAACTTCTTATTATTGTTATCATTGCTATGTTATTATATCATTATTAAATTGATCACACTAACGTGTGCTCTTCTAATGTGGTACAGTGATACAGTAGAAACATGAAATCATAAGATCTGGAATCAAGTTCAGGCTCCATCAAATATTAGCTTGGTGATCTTGGCGCAAGGGGAAAGTAAATAAGCATTTATGAAGTATCTACTCTGTATCAGATAATTTGCTAAACACTTTACAAATATTATCTTATGTGGTCCAGAGTTAGGTGCTATTATTATCCCTCATTTTGTCATGGTGGAGAAACTGAGGCAAGGCAGAGATTGGTTTTTAATATTTTAATTTAGGAGAATTTAGATTAGCACAGGCCAGCCATGGGACTCTTGTTTCAAAGCATTCAGCAGCAAGTGATTAATTCAGGAGACTTTTATAGCTAGGGGAAATAAAGGCAGATGGGGGGGGTGTCCTGGGTGAGGGACAAGCCATAATTCCAGGAAAAGATCATAACTCACTCCTGACAGGATAAGGGTAAGGGGGGCAAGGATACTGGATGAGTGGACAAGATAAGAAGGTCAAGGGCAGGAGACAGGAAGGTGAGGGGCAATACTCAGAAGAGGAAATTATCCCAGCAAGCATTTGAGATAAGGCACTTGGAGTTTTATGATACAAGAGAATGTAAAGTGGCCAGAGATTCGAAGTTTTAATTCTCTCAGTCCTAATGGCCAGGAAGGGAGGATAGTGGCCATAATTTTATTCAGGGCATAGTTAATAATTCAGGGAAACTGAGGCATTACAATTTAAATTTGAGGAAAATGGGACAGATAGAGATTAAATGACTTGACCAGTGTAACACAGTGTCTAAGGCCAGATTTGAACTTCTCTTCCTGACTGCATTACCTAGAAAGCCACTTAACTCCTGTGAATTTCATATTATATCTGAAAACGGAGATAATAGCTGCGTTATCCTTCTTGTGAATGTGACATTCAGACCAAGAAACAATATAGGGATACAGAAAGAAAACTGAGCTTAGTGTGAATCTGAGCTTTGTCACTTAAGAACCATGACTACATAATATTTAAGGTGGTTTCCAACTTAAAAAATAAACATGACTCTATTATTACTACAAATGAGTCACTTGGTCTATGAGTTTTGGTTTTCAAATCAGCAAAATGAGAATAATTATAATAATAGCTGCACAATTTCCCAAATATTATTATTTTTTCCTTGAGGAAGTCTCTGTAAATCTGAAATGTGAGCTACTTTTATGACACCTGGGTAGAGAGTATATGCATCACATTCCATGTGATTCCCCTAAACTTCAATAATTCAAATAGCTCACGCTATTATCTTCTTAAAGCTTAGAGAAAGGCATAGTGGTACTTTATTAATTAACTATTGGGGCAGAGTAATTTAAACTTTTCCTTCCTTTTTGGTACCTAGCAGGTAGAACAGTATCTGATGCAGAGTAGGCACTTAATAGATGTTGATTGTTTACTATACTCAAAGTACCAATCAGATAATTATAATAGTTATTGTAATGATACTACTAATATTATTATTTATATAACACTTGAAAGTTTAAAAATTCTTTGTATGTTTTCTCATTTGATTCTCAAAACAAACCTGTGAGATTTGTAGAGAGGGTTATTAGCTCCATTTTACAGATGAAGAAATTGAGGAATGGTTAATAGACTGACCCTGGATTACACATCTACTAAGTGTCTGAGTCAGGATGTCTTCAGGACTTTCTGATTCCAAATCTCAGAAATGATCCACTGTTGCCCCAAGTCCTCTGATATATATAGACCTCTTCTCCTGTGGGTCTCCACTTTAAAGGTTAAAGTTAGTAAGCAAGTAACAAGTTTGAATTGACCATATTCTGAATTTTAGCTTAGTCATTGGTGTAAAATATTGCTAGTATTATTAAAATAGGAAAATTCATGGCTCCAATCCTCACTCTGAATCTGTCCATTTTGATCTAGACCTTTGTCATTTTGCTGTTAGTGTTCCCTCAATATTGTATATAGGAGGGGGAAAAATGTGATAAAGCTATATACTAAGTATTTCTGACTGAAACATTTGGCAGCCACATTAATGCTTCTCAATTATTTTTGTTTGAGAGAAAAGAAGGTTTGCTGAACCATAATACTGGATGAACCTGGGAATATAGAGGCAAAAGAATTGTGGGGCAAGGTGTCTAGATTCCTCCTTGCTCACTGACAGTTGGACTATAGAATTTGCCTTTTTTATGATGATTCCCATACTCTTAGTTACAAACTTTGATTTTTACTGCAGACCTAAATCTGAACTTTCCTGTGCATTGCTCCCAGTTACTGCAGGTAGAGAGAGACGTGTGCGTCTCTATTAAACCATATATCTTTTGTGGATGCTCAAAGGACTGGGAGGGAGCCCCAGTCTGGCCACAGAAGCTCTGATTTCATGACTAACAGAAAGCTTCTCCAAGACACGAAGAGAGAAGAGCAAATGGTATACTTGCACATAAAATCTCTCTTTGTCTCTACCTTGTCTTTTTATGAAATCTTGTTGGTTCATTCAGTAAACATTTATTAAGTGCTTACTATGCACCAGGCATTGTTCTAAGTTTGGGGATTATAAAAAGAAGGAAAAGACAGTCTCTGCCTTCAAATTTACAATCCAATGAATTTGATGAGCATACACTTGGAGTTACTGCCCTTCTAAAGTCTTTCTGATGCAATTAATCTGTAGTTTTTTGCCTAGAAGATTATTTTATGGATAATTCACACAGGTAAGTGCTCACCTAAAGATCAGAAGATGTGATACAATAATACTCGCTGAAAAATTTTGGAATTGATTGTGAGGCATGGAACTATGCACAGAACTAACTGGCAAGATGTGAAAGGTTTCAAAAAAGGTGCTTTGAGCAAAGCAGAATTTCAGTAGCTCAAAAGAAATGTGAGATATTCACCTCTGCACCCCAAATGTTTATATGAACTATTTGTGCCTCACCTGTGGTCTGAACAGCCACAGTCAGACACACTGTACCTTGACTCCAAAATAGCAATGTCATTTTAGTCCTTTTAGAAAATTAAAGTCAACAATCAAATGAAATGCTTTCATTGCATTAATATTATGAATGCTATATAATAGTTAATTTCATCAATAGTAATCAAGCAAATGTTAATGATTTTCCCTCAAGTTTTTATATTAGCAAACTCAGTGAATAACACAAAGTATTTTCTAAGTCCCTCAAATAATTACAGAAAGGATATTCATTGCCCTTCTCCCTTACAAGTCCTTTGAGAAGCCCAAGTTTCTAAATCATTTAAGCAGGCTTCTTGAATCCTAGCTTGAGACAATGCTTGCTTTTAGAGATAATCCCTGCTGGAATGAGCTTCAGTAGAATAACGCTTTGTCTTTTTTATTGACAGGTTTTAGCTACTTTATGTCTTTCTGTTTGCTCACATCAACCTTGTTATTTTTACTTTACAAGAAAGCAAACAGCCTGCAAATCTTTCTGCAGACAAGTCAATACATTTTTATACTTTCTGGTGTTTTATTTTCAGGGAAGTTCACGGGGAGATGGGCATGTAGCCAGATAGCCTGGAGGTAACTCTGTGAGACTCATGAAGCTGACTCCAGCAGACAATCTCTCCAAAACTTCTGACTTCTTCAATCACTTGTTGGACCAGAATCCAACCCAGACTGATGATGATTAACTAATCTGTCTCTCTTATGCTCTGGACACATTCAAGGTTATGGTAGGAGACTGGAATGGAGAAGCATGAGGAGAGTTTTAAATGAATGCTTCTGAAGTGCTGCAGATATAGACTTTTTTTGGTTCTGATTTTTTTTGTTTTGTTTTTTAATTTTTAACAAGGTCTATAACTGTATTCATATAGAGAATTCCCAGTGAGAAAACTCCCCTATTCTACAGCAGGTCAACATTAGTTCTGCAATTTATATAGTTTTATAGTTACATGAGGGCAGCAGGAGGGTAACAATTTTGCCTAGAGGCACACAACCACTGTATTTCAGAGGTGGAACTTTTCCTGTCTCATAGGCATGATTTCTCTAGATTTTATCTCTTTTCCTTCTCAGTTTTTTTATAATTTCTTTAAGGACTATCCTTTCCCATCCACTAAGTTTTTCTCTTCTCAAAAAACAGCAAGTAGTAGCTCCTGAAAAGTCCACCTCACTTGAGCATCTATCTTTCAGAGCTGCTGTGAGGATCAAATAATATATTTATAAAGTGCTTTGTAAATTTTAAGTTCTATAAAAATGGTAGCTGTTGTTGTTGTTGAAGTTCAACCTGAAGGGAGGAGTTGGGAATATGAAGTGCTGCTCATATTACAGAGGGGACCTCCTCCATGCAAGTACCTTGGATCCACCAGGCAAGAACTGACTTCTTCCTTTTGTTGTTTCAAAGATTTTTCCTGACAACTCTCAAGCATACTTTGGACTTCAGTTGCTTGTAGATGTGTCTGTCCTCTACAACAAGGTTCTATAATGCCAGAAGGCAGAAATTGTGTTATATTCATGTTGCTAACTCCCTAGGGCCTAGTACAGGACCCTGTAAAAAAGAAGTTTTCAGTAAGGGTTGCTTAAACTAGAATTAACCTGATACAATACATGCTAATATTATTGATGCAGAACTATTCGAACATTCCCATTTTTCTTTCTCTTTTACTCCCTCCTCCTTCCTCTGCCGCCTCCCCCCCCTTCTCTCCCTTTCCCACTCTCTCTCTCCCTCTCTGTTACCTATACTTCATTTATTTCAACAGCTACTTTTTTGGCAATAGTTTTATGCTACATGTTGACCCCTTGAAGGGTAGAACAGCTGCTGGGAATATTGCCAAATGGGCCAGTGTTCCTGGCTCCTGGTTGAGCCAGGAGAATTTCCAGGAATTCATTCACCTTATAAGAACAGTAATGCTATAATCTTATCCTGGAAGTTCTCTTTCAAGTCTGGCTAGCTCACGCAGATCTCTCAGGGTGTATATGTAAATACAGGAGTTATAAAGGTAAAAAGTGTTCTTTTTTTCTATGTCTTTTCCTCACACTCCAAATAAGGCAACTGATGATGAAGTGCCCTTGGAGGAACATTATAATTCACATTTATATTATGCTTTTAGGCTCATGAAATGCCCTCACAGCAATCCTAAATGATAGGCGGAATGAACATTATTAACCTAATTATACAAATGAGGAAAATAACCTCAGAAGGAACTTCCACAGAATTTTACATTTAAAACTAATCATAATTTTATCAATAACTGACACATTACGATGCTTTTAGGCTTTAAAAATAATTTACAGAGAGCAGAGGAAGAAAGCTAATTATACCCTCGTGGCTGGATCGCTCCCTCATTGGACAGTACTATGTATTCCTAACTCCTCCCTTCAGGTTGAACTTCAACAACAACAATAACATCATCATCATCATCATCCTCATCAACCACAACATCAAACAACAACAGCTAGCATTTATATAGAACTTAAAATTTATAAAACACTTTATAAATATGCTATTTCATCCTCACAGCAACCCTGGGAGATAAATGCTCTTAATAGGTCCATTTTATAGATGAAAAAACAGAAGGTATAAGTGACTTGCCTAGGGTGATCCACCTAGTAAGCAACTGAAAGTGGATTTAAATTTAGGATTGCCCAACTCTAGGCCAATATATTCTGTGCCTCCTAGTTGTCCAGTCATAAGTCTTGGCTCCACCCTGCTGGAGAGAGTTTGCCCGAAGTTGATGTGAAAAGACCAAAGGGAAATCAAAAGCATATAATTAATTTCTTCAAAGATAAGTTATAACTGCTTTATTTTCCTTCCCCCCCTTATAAACTGCTTCAAACTCATTAGATCTAATTATTGGTCTGAATTTCTAGAGTCTTTCTTTGTTTTGGAAACCAGTGAAATATAGATCACTAAATTCTGTTTTCAGTGTAACTCCATTCCCTTATATTTTGCCACTGTTGATCTCCCTCTGTATTCTTTCCCACCAATTTGTCCTTTTTTCTTTGTGGCATTTACCTTCTAGACCGTCATAAGCTAATATAGTATAATAAAGAAATTAGCTTAGAAAATGACTTTCTTAAGAAACTGGAAACTAAATGGATGCCCATCAATTGGAGAATGGCTGAATAAATTATGGTATATGAATGTCATGGAATATTATTGCTCTGTAAGAAACGACCAGCAGGATGATTTCAGAGAGGCCTGGAGAGACTTGCATGAACTGATGCTGAGTGAGATCAGCAGAATCAGAAGATCATTATACACATCAACAAGACTATATGATGATCAATTCTGATGGACATGGCTCTTTCCAACAATGAGATGATTCAAACCAATTCTAATTATTCAGTGATGAAGATAGTCATATACATCCAGAGAGTGGGATCTAAGTGTGGACCACAACATAGCATTTTCATTCTCTCTATTGTTGTTTGCTTGCATTTTGTTTTCTTTCTTGGGTTTTTTCTTCTTTCTTGATCTGTTTTTTCTTGTGCAGCAAGATAATTGTACAAATATGTATACATATATTGGATTTATCATATATTTTAACATATTTAGCATGTATCAAACTACCTGCCATCTAGGGGAGAAAGTGGGGAAAAGGAGGGAAAAATTTGAAACAGAAAATTTTGCAAGGGTTAGTGTTGAAAAAATCACCCATGCATATGTTTTTTAAATAAAAAGCTTTTATAAAAATTTTTAAAATTCCAAAAAAACAAGAACATGACTTTCTTTTAAAATAAATGAAAAGAAGGAAGGAAAACCAATTCTTAAGGGACAATTATTAGGGATACAAATATCAATGTGAGAGTTAATGATGCAAGGAATAAGAAAGCAAAGATGGCATACATTTTGTCAGGGTCAGGGGGTTGATGGGAGTGGGCATGACTCCACCCACTTTGGATCTGCTTTGGCTGGCCTCCACCTAATTCTTCTAATCTTTGCTTTAATATGCCACTTTCAGTGGAGGCAGTAGTTACAGCCATTTATTTTGGGGCTACCTTGACCCTGACTTTTCATGTCAGAAAGCCTCGGGAACTCTTTACATCTTCCCCTCTGTGTACTCATTTACTTCTTATTCTTCTCTAACATTTCATCTCTTCCTCCTTCAAGAATTAGAGACAGGAGACTTCTCCCTTTAGTCACAGACTCTTATAGCTGAAGTCAGAATATACAAAATATTACTCTCTTAACTCACAGGCAAATCTGTTGTGTTATACTCTAGTTTCCTTGATCCACAATTGCTTCATCCTTTATTCCATTTGAGTCTCATGACAACCCTATTTCATAAATAGTTGAGCTGTATTATCCCTATTTTAAGGATAACAAACCTGAAGCTTGAAGATGTTAGTGAGTTCTTATTCATGATTCCAGAGTTAGCAAACCCAATAATTCTATCTGCTGTATCACAGATGCATATTTTAGCTGAGAAAAGTATCATTAATTTTTAAAGTTTATAACTGAAACAAAGAAGTAATTATTTTCTTACCCAAACAGCCATAGAAAGTTGCTCACAAGAAAACCATGTGATATATTAAAAAAATTCGTATCTCAGAAGAGTACTTTTTAGAACAGTGCATTACTTGTGGTTTATGTCCTATATGCAGAATTAACTAATACAAGTCTCTTTTAAGTTTTAAAAAATTACTTAGGTATCTGCACATATTTGAATACAACTAAAACATAGAACCTCAACTTTGAAACATAACTTGACAAGATATACTATGTGTACATATCAAAGCAAAGCATATGTATCCATAATTTGACATTAAAACAATAGTAGTAGACTTTTATAATAACAGATCATGCTATTTTAGTAGTAGTGTATATGCAAATGAACAGAACAGCAAAACAATGCATAACCAATAGGCAAATGTAGCTGTAGGACTGGTATAGTACAATTTCTAATCTCAAATAATAAAAACCAAAATAATAAAAGAGTAGCCCAACTTCTCCAAGCTAAGCATTCGGAGCTCCTTCATGAGGGTAACCATACTATAAGCATGGAAAAACGACCCCTGGCTTATAGACAATGAAGAAGTTATTCATTTATATACTATTCATATTTTTTGAGGAAAGAATTGGGGGATACCAGTCATGTGTGCACCAAATGGAAATCTCAAGTTTCTTTGGGTTTGGTACACATACTCATTGATGGTGCACTAAGGTAGTGCATCCTCCACATTGTTTTCTTCCCTGCAGATTAATGTTATTTTTATTTTCTTCCAGTGTGTCAAGGGTCAAACAGTACAATGTGATATGCTTTCTAAATAGTTGAAACAAAGTTAATTTTTTTCTTTTTCTTTTTTTAACTTTAATTTTTTCTGGTTATACATGTATATTAACTTTTAAATACACATTTCTTTATGAATCATCTCAAGATAGAGAAAGCAGAATAAAAGTGAAAAAAAATCCAGGAGAAAAAAAAAGAGAAAAAAAGAAGTGAACATAGAATGTCTTGATTTACTTTCAATCTGCACAATTCTCTTTCTAGATACAGATGGCTTTTTTTCTATCCAAAGTTTATTGGGATTGCCTTTGATCAATGAATCACTGTGAAGAATCAAATCTTTCAGGTGATGATCACACAATCTTGCTGTTACTGTATGAAATGTATTTCTGGATCTGCTTGTTTCATTCAGCATCAAATTGTGTAAATCTTTTCATGCTTTTCTAAAATCAACTTGTACATTATTTTTATGCAACAATAATATTCCAGTATGTTCATATACCATAACTTGTTCTGGCATGCCCTAATTGATAGGCATCTACCCATTTTCTAATTCTTTTCTACAACAAAAAGAGCTCCTATAAACATTTTTCACATGTGGGTCATTTTCATTACTTTGGAGGGAATTGCTGGGTCAAAGGGTATGCATAGTTTTATAGCCCTTTGGGCATAGTTCCAAATTGCTCTCCAAAATGGTTGGATCATTTCACAACTCCACCAAAAATGCATTGGTGAACCAGTTTTCCCAGATCTCTTCAACGTTTATCATATTTTCCTGTCATCTTGGCCAATCTGGCAGGTGTGAGGTGGTATCTCAGAGTTGTTTTAATAAGCATTTCTCTAAACAAGACTAATTTAGATAGTATTTTCATATGACTATAAATGGCTTAAATTTCATCATCTGAAAATAATCTCTTCATATAATTTGACCACTCATCAATTGGAAAATAACTTGCATTCTTATAAATTTGAAATTTGACACAGTTATATATATATATATATATATATATGTATATATATATATATATATACTATTTTTATTAAAGCTTTTTATTATCAACACATATGCATGAATAATTTTTTGACATTGACCCTTGCATAGCCTTGTGTTCCGAATTTTTCCCTTATACCCCAACACCTTCCCCTACATGGCAAGCAGTCCAATCTATGGTATACATGTTAAAATATATGTTAAATCCAATATGTGTAAACATAGTTATACAATTCTCTTGCTGAACACGAAAAATCAGATCAAAGAGAAAAGAAAACAAGTAGGAAAACAAAATGCAAATGAATAACAACAAAAAGAGTGAGAATTGTTATGTTGGGATCCACACTCAGTTCCCACAGTCTTCTCTCTGGGTGTATATGGCTCTCTTCACCAAAAGATCATTGCTTGCAATATTTTTAACTTGGTCTGATAGTTCTAAAATTTAGCCACAATATTCCTTGGAGTTTTCTTTTTGGGGTCTTTTTCAGGAGTTAATTAGTGAATTCATTCAATGGGTATTTTGTCTTCTGATCCTAGGACATCAATGCAGTTTTTCTTTATCATTTCCTGTAAGATTATGTCTACATTCTTTTTTTACATTATGGCTTTCAGGAAGTCCAATAATCCTTGTATTGTCTCTCCTAGATCGATTTTTCAGGTCATTTGTTCTTTGTAGGAGGTATTTCATATTTTCTTTTCTTTTTTCTTTTTCTTTTTTTTTTTTTTGCTTTTGCTTGCCTGACTCTTGAAGTTTTTTTGAGTCATTGACATATTTGTTTAATTTTAATTTTTAGTGTATTATTTTCTTCAGTTACATTTCTTAACTCCTTTTGTATTTGGCCAATTGAATTGTTTTGCATGTAGCATTTTTTTCCATTTGACAAATTCTGTTTTTCAATGAATTGGTATTTTTTCATATCTGTTTTGTAAGGAGACATTTGCTTTTTACTTTCCATCAAAATTATTTTGTATGGAGTTATATTCTTTTCCAATTTCATCAAGTCTATTTTGTAGTGAGTTATAATTTTCCCATTTTATTCAATCTATTTTAAAGTTTTTTCCCCAGATAATTTCTGTTTTTTTTCTTTTTCATACCCTCTTTCATAGAGCTCATTTCCTTTCCCCATTTTACTTCTGTTTTTTAAGATATGTTCCAAGAAAGCCTTGTGAAATGGCGACCAGCTCATATCTACTTTGGGAACTTCATATGGAGTTGATATGCCTTAACAACTTCGAGGTTTGAGGTCTGTTCTCTCTCTACATAAAAGTTTTACATGGTCAGAGTTCTTTTTGCTTTTTTGCTCCTTTTTATGGGTTGAGATCTGCTCTTAAGGCAAAGGAGTGACAGCTGCGTTACTTTGCCCTGGAACTGGTGTTTCTGATTGACTTCTGGTGCTGGGTGATTGCAGCCAGATGCTGAGTTCTTCTGGGGCTTAGCAGCTTAAAATTTGCCTTTTGTAATCACTTCTGGGGATTTTACAGCAAATATGCTAACCACCTGCTTGCAACCAGGACAGCATAGCCTAAGAGTCTCATGGAAGATTCCCTCATGCATGCAAGCTGCATCACTCTGATTCCCAGCCCCAGATCCTTGCTCCAAAGTCCCTCTGATGTGGTCTGGGCTCAGCAGACTGGCCCCCTGCCCATTTGAATCAGACCTGTTCTGAAGTTCTTCCAAGGTATCTTCTTCTGAAAATGTGTTGCACTCCAATATTTGTGGATTATGTCACTCCAAAGCCAGTTTAGAGGCTTAATCTACTGTTGTTTTGAGAGAAGGTCAGAGGAGGTCACAGAAAGTCATGTCTGCTCTCCACCATCTTGGCCAGTTTCAGTACTTTATATATTTTGGAAATGAGACTTTTATTGGAAACACTGGCTGTAAAATTTTCCCCCAGGTTTGTACTTCCCTATTAATATTATTTCTATTTGTTTTGTTTTTGTAACCCCTTTTTAATTTAATATACTCAAAGTTGTCCATTTTGCATGACATGATATTTTCTAGTTATTCTTTGGTCATAAATACCTTCTTTCTTCAAAGATCTGAAGGTAAATCATCCATTTGTCTATTAATTTGCTTATGATATCAACCTTTATGACATGATGATATACTTAGAAAATCCTAGAAAATCATCCAAAAAACCATTGGAAAAAATTAACGACTTTAGCAAAGTTGCAGCATATAAAATAAACTCAAACAAATTATAAGCATTTCTGTATATTACTGACAAATCCCATTAGCAGGATTAAGAAAAAAAAATTCATTTAAAATAACTGTAGACAAAATAAAACATTTGAGCATCTAATTGCCAAGACAAACTCAGGAACTATATAAACACAATTATGAAACACTTCTTAAAGAAATAAAATCAAACCTAAAAAATTGGAAAAATATCAATGCTGATGGGTAGGTCAAGTCAATATAATAAAAACGAAGACAAATTTAGGTAAAATTGTCAGTTTCTTTTTCTAGAATATGACTATTTAAGTAATTTATGTCTTCTTCATTAATCTGGGCAATTTATATTTTTTGTAAATATTGATCCATTTCTATTACATTTTCAGACTTGCTGGCATATTGTTAGGCAAAATAGCTCCTAATTATTGCTTTAATTTCTTTTTCATTGGTATGTTCACCCTTTTCATTTTTGATGCTGGTAATTTAGTTTTTTCTTTCATTTTTCTAATCAAATTAACCAAAGGTTTATCAATTGTATTAATTTTTTTATTTTATAGAACCAGCTCTAAGTTTTATTAATTAGGTCAATAATCTTTTTCTTAGTTTCAATTTTATTAATCACTCCACTGAGTTTCAGAATTTCAAATTTGGTATTTAGTTGGGAGTTTTTAATTTGTTCTTTTCCTAGCTTTTTTAGTTGCATGCCCAATTCACTGATGTGCCCTTTCCCTATTTTATTCATGTATTTCTTTAGAGTTATAAAATTTCCCTTAAGAACTGCCTTGGCTGCATCTCATAGGATTTGGTGTGTTGTGTTATTATTGTCATTCTTTTGGATGAAATTATGGATTATTCCTGTGATTCTTTGACCCATTCATTCTTTATAATTAGATTATTGGATTTCCAATTGGTTTTTAGTCTATCTTTTCCTGCTCCTTTATTCAATATAATTTTTATTGCATCATGGTCTGGAAAGGAAGCATTTACTATTTCTGAGTTTCTGCATTTGATTGTGAGGTTTTTATGTGCTAATACATGATCAATTTTTGGGAAGGTACTGCTGAGAAAAAAAGGCGTATTCCTTTCTGTCTCAATTCAATTTTCTCCAGAGGTCTATAATAGCTAGGTTTTTTAAAATTTTATTTTATTAGCAAAACATATGTATGGATAATTCTTCAACATTAATCCTTAAGGAGCTTTCTGTTACAGATTTCCCCCCCCCAACTCCCCACCCCTCCGCTAGATGGCAGGATATCCACTACGTGTTAATTATGTTAAAATATTTGGCAAATCGAATATATGTATACATATTTCCAAACTTATCATTGTTGTGCAAGAAAAATCGTATCTACACAAAAAATATATCAGATAAAGGAAACACAATGTAAGCAAACATCAATCAAGGAGTATGAGAATGTTATGTTGTGGTCCACATTTCACATCCCTCTCTCTGGGTGTATATGGCTTTCTTCAGTGAACAATTGGAACTGGTTTGAAACATTTCATTGTTGAAGAGAGCCATGTCCATCAGAATTGATCATCATATAGTACTGTTGTTGCCATGTATAATGATCTCCTGGTTCTGCTGATTTCACTCAGCATCAGTTCATGCAAGTCTCTCCAGGCCTCTCTGAAATCGTCCTGCTGGTCGTTTCTTACAGAACAATAATATTCCATAATATTCATATACCATAATTTGTTCAGCCATTCTCCAACTGAAGGGCATCTATTCAGTTTCCAGTTTCTAGCCACTACAAAAAGGGCTGCCACAAACATTCTTGCACATGTGGGGCCCTTTCCTTCCTTTAAGATCTCTTTGGGATATAAGCCCAATAGAAACACTGCTGGGTCAAATGATATGCACAGTTTGATAACTTTTTGAGTATAGTTCCAAATTGCTCTCCAGAATGGCTGTATCTGTTCACAGCTCCACCAAAAATGCATCATTGTCCCAGCCTCCCCTCATCCCCTCCAACATTCATCATTAACTTTTCCTGTCATTTTAGCCAATCTGACAGGTGTGTAGTGGTACCTCAGGGTTGTCTTGATTTGCATTTCTCTGATCTATAGTGGTTTGGAGCACCTTTTCATATGACTACAAATAGTTTTAATTTCATCCTCTGAAAATTGTCTGTTCATATCCTTTGACCATTTATCGATTGGAGAATGGCTTGAATTTTTATAAATATGAGACAATTCTCTATATATTTTAGAGATGAGACCTTTATCAGAACCCTTAAATGTAAAGATGATTTCCCAATTTATTGCTTCCCTCCTTAAACAGGTAGGGAGAAAACTGAGAAAGAAAACTATAGACCCATTTCCCTAATGAATATTGATGCAAAAATTTTAAATAAGATTCTAGCAATGAGATTACAGAAAGTCATCCCCAGGATAAAACACCATGACCAAGTAGGATTTATACCAGGAATGCAGGGCTGGTTCAATATTAGGAAAACTATTAGCATAATCACTTATATTAATAACCAAATTAATAAAAAGCATATGATTATCTCAATAGATGCAGAAAAAGCCTTTGATAAAATCCAACATACATTCCTATTAAAAACACTGGAGAGTATAGGAATAAATGGGCTTTTCCTTAAAATGATTAGTAGTATCTACTTAAAACCTTCAGCAACCATCATATGTAATGGAGTCAAACTAGAACCATTCCCAAAAAAATCAGGAGTGAAACAAGGCTGTTCACTGTCACCATTATTATTTAATATTGTCTTAGAAATAGCTAGGTTTTCAAGAATTCTATTAACCCCTAATTTCTTTCTTGTTTGTTTTTGGTTATATTTATCTGATTCTGACAGGGGAAGGTTGAGGTCCCCTACTATTATAGTTTTGCTGTCTAAATAATTGCTCTACCACTTGGTGCATATAAAAGTAGTATCTTTACTACATCATTGTTTACTGTTTCCTTTATAAGATGTACTTTCCTTCCTTATCTATTTTTTTTTAAATTATTATTAAAGCTTTTTATTTGCAAAACATATGTATGGATAATTCTTCAACATTGACTCTTACAAAGATTTCTGTCACAAATTTTCCCCCCAGCTCCCCTAGATGGCAGGAAACCCACTACATGTTAATTATATTAAATACTTGACAAATCGAATATATGTATACATATTTCCACACATCTTGCTGTGCAAGAAAAATCTTATGTACAAGAAAAAAAATCTAAGAAAGGAAACACAATGCAAGCAAGCATTGATAGAGAGCATGAAAATATTATGTTGTGGTCCACATTTCACATCCCTCCCTCTGGGTGTATATGGCTTTTTTCACTGAACTATTGGAACTGGTTTGAAGCATTTCATTGTTGAAGAGAGCCATTTCCATCAGAATTGATCATCATATTGTCTTGTTTTTGCCGTGTATAATGATCTCCTGGTTCTGCTCTTTGCTCAGCATCAGTTCGTGTAAGTCTCTCCAGGACTCTCTGAAATCATCCTGCTGGTCATTTCTCACAGAACAATAATATTCTATAACATTCATATACCATAATTTGTTCAGTTATTCTCCAATTGATGGGCATCCATTCAGTTTCCAATTTCTAGCCACAACAAAAAGAGCTGCCACATTCTTTTTTTTATTAAAGCTTTTTATTTGTATAATATATGTATGGGTAGTTCCCCAGTATTGATCTTTACAAAGTTTTCTATTAAAAATTTTACCCCCTGTCCCCTCCCCTCCTCTAGATGGCAGGAAGTCCACTACATGTTAATAATGTTGAAATACTTGACAAGTTGTGCAAGAAAAATCCTGTCTACAAGAAAAAAAAAAGAAAAGCAGAGAAAGGAAACAAAATGCAAGCAAACATCAATAGAGATCATGAAAATGTTACCTTGTGGTCCATATTTCATATCCCTTTCTCTGGGTGTATATGGTCTTCTTCAGTGAAGAATTGGAACTGGTTTGAGACAATTCTTTGTTGCAGAGAGCCATGTCCATCAGAATTGATCATTATGCAATATTGTTGTTGCTGTGTATAATGATCTCCTGGCTCTGCTCGTTTCACTCAGCATCAGTTCATGCAAGTCTCTCCAGGCCACTCTGAAATTGTACTGCTGGTCGTTTCTAAAAGAGCAATAATATTCCGTAATATTCATATACCATAATTTATTCAGCCACTCTCCAATTGATGGGCATCTCTTCAGTTTCCAGTTTCTAGACACTACAAAAAGGGCTGCCACAAACATTATTGCACATGTGGGTCCCTTTCCCTCCTCTAAGATCTTTTTGGGATATAAGCCCAATAGAAACACTGCTGGGTCAAAGGGTATGCATAGTTTGATAACTTTTTGAGCATAGCTCCAAATTGATCTCCAGAATAGTTGGATCCGTTCACAGTTCCACCAACAATGTATTAGCGTCCCAGTTTTCCCACATCCCCTCCAACATTCATCGTTATCTTTTCCTGTCATTTTAGCCAATCTGACAGGTGTGTAGTGGTACCCCAGAGTTGTCTTAATTTGCATTTCTCTGATCAATAGTGATTTGGAGCAACTTTTCATATGACTAGAGATGGTTTTAATTTCATCATCTGAAAATTGTCTGTTCATATTCCTTGACCACTTATCTATTGAAGGGTGGCTTGAATTCTTATATATATGAGACAATTCTCTATATAATTTAGAAATGAGGCCTTTATCAGAACCATTAAATGTAAAGATGATTTCCCAGTTTGATGCTTCCCTCCTAATCTTGTCTGCATTAGTTTTATTTGTACTGAAACTTTTTAACTTAATATAATCAAAATTATCTATCTGGTGTTCATTTAGGAGTTCCAGATCTTCTTTGGACATAAATTTATTCCATCTCCACAGGTCTGAGAGGTAAACTATACTACGTTCCTCTAATTTGCTTACAATATCACTCTTTATATCTAGATCATGAAACCATTTAGATCTTATTTTGGTATGTGGTGTTAGGTATGGGTCAAGCCCTAATTTCTTCCATACTAGTTTCCAATTTTCCCAGCAGTTTTTGCCAAATAGTGAGAACTTATCCCAAAAGCTGGGGTCTTTGGCTTTATCAAATTGTTAAATTGTTAAAGTTATTGCCTAGATTATCTTGATAATCTATCCTATGCCACTGATCGACTGCTCTATTTCTTAGCCAGTACCAAATGGTTTTGATGACCACTGCTTTTATAATATAGTTTTAGATCTGGTACAGCAAGGCCACCTTCATCTGCCTTTTTTTTCATTAATCCCCTTGAAATCCTTGACCTTTTATTTTTCCAAATGAACTTTGCTACTATTTTTTCTAGATCTGTAAAATAATTTCTTGGGAGTTCGATTGGTATGGCACTAAATAGGTAGATTAGTTTGGGTAGTATTGTCTTTTTTTTATATTCGCTCTGCCTACCCATGAGCACTTAATGTTTTTCCAATAATTAGGTCTGATTTTATTTGTGTGGAAAGTGTTTTGTAATTTAGTTCGTATAGTTTCTGACTTTTCCATGGCAGATAGATTCCCAAATATTTTATCCTATCATCCGTTATTTGAAATAGAATTTCTTTTTCTATCTCTTGCTGCTGAATTTTGTTGGTAATATATAAAAATGCTGATGATTTATGTGGATTAATTTTGAATCCTGCAACTTTGCTAAAGTTGTGAATTGTTTCTAGTAGTTTTTTAGTTGAGTCTCTAAGGTTCTCTAAGTATACCATCATGTCATCTGCAAAGAGTGATAATTTGGTTTCTTCATTGCCTACTCTAATTCCTTTTATCTCTTTTTCTTCTCTTATTGCCAAAGCTAACATTTCTAATACAATATTAAATAGTAATGGTGACAGTGGGCAGCCTTGTTTCACTCCTGATCTTATTGGGAATGGTTTTAGTTTGTCTCCATTACATATGATGCTTGCTGATGGTTTTAAATAGATGCTACTGATCATTTTAAGGAAAAGCCCATTTATTCCTGTACTCTCTAGTGTTTTTAGTAGGAAGGGGTGTTGGATTTTATCAAATGCTTTTTCTGCATCTATTGAGATAATCACATGGTTTTTGATAGTTTGGTTATTAATATAATTAATTATGCTGATAGTTTTCCTAATATTGAACCAGCCCTGCATCCCTGGTATAAATCCTACTTGGTCATAGTGTACTATCCTGGGGATGACTTTCTGTAATCTCATTGCTAATATCTTATTTAAAATTTTTGCATCAATATTCATTAGGGAAATTGGTCTATAGTTTTCTTTCTCTGTTTTCACCCTACCTGATTTAGCTATCAGCATCATATCGGTCTCATAGAAGGAATTTGGCAGTATACCTTCTGTCCCTATGTTCTCACATAGTTTATATAGTATTGGAATTAATTGTTCTTTGAATGCCACAAACATTCTTGCACATGTGGGGCCCTTTTCTTCCTTTAAGATCTCTCTGGGATATAAGCCCAATAGAAACACTGCTGGGTGAAAGGATATGCACAGTTTGATAGCTTTTTGAGCACAGTTCCAAATTGCTCTCCAGAATGGTTGGATCCATTCACAGTTTCACAAATATTGCACGAGTGTCCCAGTTTTCCCACATCCCCTCCTTAGGAATAGACTAACCTAGATGGCTTTGGAGGTCTTTCCTTTAAATTTCAAGTTTCTATTATCTTATTCAATAAACCAGAAAAAAAAGTTTAGTAAGGAATAGAATTTAGGATTGACTGGGATCATAGCAACTAATAGTATATCAAAGTATAGTATAATGGAAAGAATGATGGATTTGAAATCAGAGATCCATGTTCAAATTAGTGCTCTATTATGTACTTCCAACATGGCCTTGAACTGGTCACTGGGATTCAGTTTTCTCATTGTTAAAATAGATAGAGGTGATCTTTGTTGTCCTATCCAACTTTAAACCTATGATCTATTCTAAAATACAAGTTGATGGATTCCTTCCTTATAGCCACATTTGGGACAAAGTTACTGGAATGGTTTACTATTTTTATCCACCTCATTTTATAGATGGGGAAACTGAGTAAACAGAGTTAAATGACTTTCAAATAATTGTTTTATGTCAGATTAGAACTCAGATCTTCATTCCATGCCCAGGGCTCTATCCACTGCAACCAATGACTTCAAATCTTTTTTTTTTAAATATCTAATTTGATAATTAAAATCTGGCCTCAGACATTTACTAGCTGGGTGACAAGACAAGTTACCTAATGACTGTTTGTCTTAGTTTCCTCATCTGCAAAATAGAGATAATAGCCTCTACTTCCCAGAGTTGTTAGGACCAAATGCCGTATTTGTGAAGTATATACCTGATACTTAGTAGGTGAATAGTAAATGTCTGTTTCCCTTTCCCCACTACTTTCTCAGCTTCACTTAGCTAGGAAGTGTTTGAGGTAGGTTTCGAACTCAGGTATTTCTGATTCCAAGTCCAACACTCACTCTAACCTTTATCACCTCACATTAAAATTTATTTTAATAGCTTTGTTGTTGGTCTATATGTCCTAAATCTTTCTATGCTCCATTCTCTCCTCCACTCAATTGTCAAATTGCTTAATTGTACTTGCTTAAATAAGCCCAGATCTTATCATGTCACTCCTATTCCATAAGGCACTATGACTATTGTCTCTAGGTTGAAATGCAAAATTTGATTTTTTTTGGTATTCAAAATTTTTCAGATCTTCTCCTCTTATCGTTCCAGTCTTTGTATATTTTACTTTCCTCTATTCTACAATGCAATAATCCTGACCTTTTTGCTGTTCCTTGCACAAGACACTTCAACTTCCTACTTCTGGCATTTTCAATGGCTGTGCCCTATATCCGAAATTCTCTCCTTTCTCATTTATATCTCCTGGCTTCCTTTGCTTCAAGTCCCAGCTATAATACTTCCTTCAATAATAAGCTTTCCTAAATTCCCCCTAACATTAATTCATCCTCTTTGAGATTCTCCCCCCCCAATTTATTCTGTATTTATATCATCTGTATGCAGTTGTTTGCATTCTGTCTCTTCAAATGGACTATAAAGTTACTTGAAAACAGGGACCATTATTTTTGTGGGGTTTTAACCTTTCTTTCTATCTCAAGAACTTTGCATAGTTCTTGGCCATAATGGGTGCTTCAGCAATGATTACTGACTGACCCTAATCAATATATCTCCTATGTCCCCTTTCTGTAGCAACATTTCTTTTTTCATTTTTCTTTTCAATTTTTTTATATTTGTAATCAAGAACAATGGTGACTTAATGAGTTCATTTCTAATATTTTAAGTTGAGAAACAGGTCTCTATTTGCACTTTTAAGTTTGACTCCTGGAGCTGAAAATACATAATCCTTCAAGGACATCACACAGATAATAAGTTGATGTTTTTCCCCCAACCTTCACATTTGCTTGTGCAATTAAGTTGAATGAAAAGGATTTTTTGCTGAAGAAAAAATGCTGTCAAAGAAGGTTTGCCACAAGCAGTAGTTTTTATTTAAAGGTGTGCAGAAAGAAGTAATTGGATTGAGAATTTTATTTTCTTTTTAAGAAGCAAAATATATTGATCTGTATAAAGCTATACTTTATTTAAAATGGGTTCTTTAAAAATCAGCACAATTGGTGCTGTCTTACTGTAAAAAGGTAATTGAGCTCTTGGGAATAGTAAACCCGCAGCCATAGCCTATTAGGGGACATTTGAAAATTGTGTACTGTTACTGGAAATGCCAACATTTCCTAAAACGTCCAGGATTATTAGGCCATCAGATGTTTCAGGATAGCCTGGAGTTGTCCTTTCCAAGTTCTTCCTGGTAGCAATCTTCATGATTAATAAGCTTTGTAGAAGAGAGAAATGTCTTGGAAAGGTGAATGGGGTATATATTGAATGGGAGAGAGAAAAAAAGGAGCTCAGTCTCAGTAATAAGAGACAGTTTTTAGCTCTAAACTCATCAAAGTCCAGATGGAATTTTCATGTGCTTTCTTCCCAAGCCTGCTCATTTGCAGCACTGCACACTTACCTTTGAAAACTTCATCCTGTTACAGTCTTTGATTTCAGAGATACCCAAAGGGGCTTTTTTTGGGAAAAAAAAAACTTGTTCTTAGAGGTATTAAAAATTTTCAGTTTAACTCATGACTAAGTAATATGATATTGTTAAAACAAATTAATTGAGGACAACAAAACAAAATGAATCCTTTTTTTCTTAGAGGCAAAGTTTATGATTTCTATTTGGAAAAAAATTGAAAGATTAATCCATGGAATTATTCACAAATTCTATATCATTTTATGTCATTGAATAGCCAAAATATCTAATTCACATTAAAAACAAGTTACTGTATCCAATTTGTAAGATATTCTTACCAGCTTCACATTGTTTCTGATTTTGACAAACATACATTTTATGCCTTAATAAAAATTACTGACAAATATCTTTAATGGTATTGGATGTAGGACAGATTCACCTTAGATATACTGTTTGAGATCTCTTTTTAATGTGACATTAATATACTCCTTGTGTCTAGCACATGATAGGAACTTATTAAGGGTTTTTAATTGACTCCTTGAGTACTTTGCTCATGCTTTATCATCAGCAAACTAAAATTTCCATCTCTTACAATAAAATACATTGTCAAATCATTTGAACTTCACAAGATATAACAAAGGATATGAAACCACATAGTGTGCATCATATTCTGTGAATCAATGAATGGTTCCATGAAAAAGCATTATTAAGCACTTAGAATGAGACAAACATTGATGAGCTGCTATGAGAATAAATTAAGAGAACTGGAAATATTTAGTTTAAAAAATAGACAACCCTGTAGGAGAATGGTGAGGATAATATCTGTGATGAAGTAGTTGAAGGGTTATCACATGGAGGAGAGACACTGGGTAGAAGATGGGCTATCATTTATTGATTATATTATAGGGAGGATTCCTTTCTATATAGTTTGGAGGTGGCTGTTGAGTTTTCTAATTTAAAATTATTTGATTATATGAATAAATGAAAAACATTTTAAGCATTTAGTTTGTCAGACATTGTGGTAAGTGTTGGGGATAAAAATACAAATCAGATAAGTTTTCTTAAGTAGATTATTTACGAGGGGGGATAACAACACATATAAGGAAACATTGACCAATAAAGGATATTTTTGTTTGGGAAGTCATAGGGATGGTAAATTTAGTGATGCAGCTTTTCAAAGAGCAATCACAACATTATTTTATTTGAATATAGTTCTCAGAACAAGAAGTAGAAAGAAGTGGGGTTCATGAATATAACTGATGTAGGGGAGATAGAATTAAGGAATAATAATCCTAGGAAATTCAAGTTGAATTGAACAAATTCACATCAATAAATATTTTGATACTTATATTCAACACTATGTCTGAGTGTTGTCCTATGTACTAGCAGCAGAGGAACAAGAACACCAACAATAGCAGTATCATCATCATCATCAGCAATAACAACAATGAAATATTGGGGAAACTACAATACAGGTCCTGCCCTTAAGAATCTTACAATATAATAGGGAGTATTTGAGCTGAACACAAGTAAACAACAACACATGTAATAATGTGATGAATTGCAAAGTGTAGTATCTAGGAAATAATCTAAGAAAATTTGAGAAGAATCAAACCAAATTTACCTGAAAGTGTTGTGGGCAGGGGCAAAGAGATTATCAAGAGTATCAAGTACCTAGACCATTAAATTCCCTTAAAAATTAATGATGTCAAAATTTAACATAGAATTATAAATTTAGAACTCAAAACAAGATTAGAGGGTATTAGATTGGATCTCCAGAGAGTTTAATTGATTGCCCCAAGGTCACACAGATAGTAAGAGACAAAGGTAGAATTTGATTTCTATTTCTCTTAAGCCATATACAACATTTTTTCTCCCATATGAAACTCTCTCTCCTTTTATCTTTTAAAATGTGATTTTTTTTAAAGAGTAGAATTTTATATAATAGAAATACCACTGATTGTTTCATCAGAGGTTTTTGGTTCAAATCCCTCTACTGTCACTATTTGTATGGCATTGGGCAAGTTGATTAATCTCTCCAGGCCCCAGTTTCCCCATCTATAAAATGAATGGATTAAACTAGATGACCTATAAGGTCATTATAGCTATGAATATGTGATTTTATATTCATATCATTCTTGTGTCAAAAAGGGTCTATGTATTTATCATCTTTGTATTTTCAGTACCTGGAGAACCTTGCATCTTACAAATGTTTTCTTTTTCTTTTTGGACTTAAATAGATATCATTATCATAAGGAAATCCCAATAAAGAAACTCCTACTACCAATGCAAAACAGCATCTGCTATGCAAGTCCTATCTTAGAAAGCTTCCTGAAGCACTGAGAGGTTAAACAAGTTATTGCTTAAGTTACTCAATCAGACAAGACATCTTCAAAATTCTAAACCTCCCTGCCATTTTGCCCAAAATAGGTGCTCAGTGGTTATTGCACTGAATTGGATTTTATGTTGGAATTATTTTTTCCCATAAGATTATTTCTTATTTCATAGCTGATGTAAATGATATTTAATATGTAAAAATTTACTTTGTGTGAAATTTAGCAACCATCTGCTCTGAATATGGAAAGACTTAAATGAAATGCTTTAGTGTGTGTGTATGTGTGTGAGAGAGCATTTGAAAATACATGATGATATCAATTATACATTTTGTAATATAAGAATTTATTTCATAATGTAGCTTAAAGATGTTAGAAATTTTCATTGTAATTTGAGCCTGGCATAGTTCCAAATTTGCGTTTTGCAATCTGAACCTTCCTTTTTCTGCTTTTATGACACATTGAAACTCTGGCTACAGTCACCTAAGTATCAAGATTCATCTATTCTTCCAAGTTCGAATTTAAGGAATAAAGAAGAATGAATATGGATATAACCTGCCCAAATGTTTAATTTGATTTATTTGAACTCAACAAACATTTGTTAAACAGTTATGTATGAGATACAGAATTGAATAATAACAAGCATATAGTGGTTGAAACTTCACAGTGTTTTATATAAATTATCTCACTCAACCTAATTGTAACCCTATGGGCTGCCATAACCAAAATGATAAATGACTGGCTAGTAAATAGTCTTCATGTTCCTTTGGGAACCAGTGAATATCAAATGATCTTCAGCAAAGCTTCCTAAACTGTGGGTCATAATTGAATGTGGGGATCACAAAACATTTGGCAACAGTAAAATGTTTCTGAGTGCAATGACCAACAATTAATTCAAAATCATGTGCATAATAAATCTGAAGTGTTTCTGCTAGTACTTGACTGTGCTGCATCATATGACTTCACTGCAGCCTTGGTTCTGAACATATAACAAATGCATTTTGAATTGTGCATGCATAAATGCTGCCAGAAACATTTTGACTCATATTTGAGATGGAGTTGCATAAAAATTTCTCGGGAGAGAGAGAGAGAGAGAGAGAAACAGAGAGAGAGAGAGAGAGAGAGAGAGAGAGAGACAGAGAGAGACAGAGAGAGAGAGAGAGAGACAGAGACAGAGACAGAGAGAGAGAGATTGTATGTGTGTGTGTGTGTGTGTGTGTGTGTTTATTGGACTCCTGTGGCAATCCTATGTAACTCCTTAGAATGCTTACATAAAATAAAATATATTAAGCCTGAAAACTGCAACAAGATTTTGGAATACCTTGTATTTTTAAATATTTGAAGGAAATGCTAAATTTTAGTTAAGATTTGGTAAAAATAAAGATGTATTTTTTTCTCAGAGATACCCTGAAATTTGTTGGGGACCCTAGATTAAGAGCCATTGGTCACTATAGAAGGCATCTGCCATTTTGGCCAGGCCTTCATGAATAATTTACTAGAGGACAAGTATAATAGCTACTAAGTCATCTAAGTGCTCAGTGGCTGGAGGAATAAGGATGACTCCTCTTTTTGAGTTCACATCTGACTTCAGACATTTACTGGCTCTGTGACCTGGGGGATGTCATCTAACCCTGTTTACTTTAGTTTTCTTATTTGTAAAATGAGATAGAGAAGGCTATGACAAACCCTTCAGAATCTTTGCTAAGAAAACCCCAAATTGAGTCATGAGGAATTGGATGTGATTGAAAAGGACTGTACAACTGCAAGAATAAGAGTCATAAAGCATGATAGCATGAAGTTGGACATGTGCCACTAAAAGAATTACAGGTCTACAAAAATGTCAACAACAAAATATCAAAAATATAAAATAGGTAATACAAAAATATAGCATTTTTATAAATGGAGTATGTGTGCAGATATGAAAAATCTATGGTCATGCATCTTTTAAATGTCGTAACCAGGTTTTGAACTCTGATCTGCCAACTAACTTTATCATAGTATTCATTACACCAAATTGCATCATCCTGAGCCATAATTCTATCCATGTTGTGTAATACATCAGGGCTGCTGTTTCCATGGCTTATAGCTCTGCCTTTTTGGGTCCTATAATGTAGAAAGCTGTCTGCTTAAAAATAGCCTTGCTAATGTGCATTTCTTTACACTAGAGGTATTGTTCTGATTTTCCCTTTTAGCAGCAATCAACCCCTAGTACGCCTGAATTAATCTTATTTTTCACTGAGCCCTTACTTCAAAATGAAAAACAAAACAAAACAAAAACTCAACCCTAAATTTGCATACTGCCTTTAACTTTTCAAGCTCCTTTTAAAAGCATCCCTTGCAGTTGGCTTATTTTTGTTCCCTACCCTTTGCCATTAAATCACTGAAAATGTTTGTTGCTTCACATAAATAGCAAGAAGGGAATTTTCATTCAAGTGATTAATGATGTGGTTTTTATGAATTTCTCTTTGTTATTTATGCCATTTTGTTAACCTAATTTCTTCCCCCATCCTTTTGCATCACTAGAATAGATATTAATTTGACCAAATTTGCTAAAACCTTTTACAAATATCATAAATCCCATTATGAATTCATTATTCAAAACACAAAATAGAACTGCTTTTCTTGGAGGCTTTAACAAATGCTGCTAAGCCTGGGGCAAGGACTTTGTCTTCTTACTTGGAGGCCACAGTCGCCATTAAATTGGCTTCTACCAAAGCAATTTATTGCCACATAGTGAACTATTTGTCATGAAAACATAGTTCTAAATGTAAGATATATTTTATTTCTTAATTTGGTAGCATGCCCATTTTTCCTAGTACTCTAGATGGATCATTGTAGGGCACTATTTCAGTATTTCATCTCATTCATCCCCCAACATGAATCCATCTTTAGATCTGCCCAATTAAAAAAAAAACCAAAAAGCCTATCCCCTATTTTATATTTTCAAAACTATCACTTTAGTCTAGAATTTAAACAACTTGTAACTAGATTATAATAACATCTACTGACCTTATCTGTTTTCTTTTCCTTCAATCCATCCAGTGAAAATGTTTCCTCCAACAGATTTCATGAAACTACTCTAACTGCCTGTAATATGGTAGAAAGAACTCTGAACATGAAATGAGGATATTTTTATTAAGTCCCAGTTCTTTGCTGTGATGATGCACAAATCACATAACCTTTTTTGAGCCTTAGTTTTTGTGGATTTTTTTTTACCCATAAAATGAGATAATTATACTTGTATTATCTACCACAAGTTTTTGTGATAAAACTGCTTTATAAACTTTGTCATTTTATAAATGTAAATTTTTGTTTCAATTTTCAAAGTTTAGTCAATAAAATTTTGGTGAGGATGTGCAGTATAGTATTCTATGTATCATCTCTACTACCAACTCACTAGAATATGAGAAATCATTGGATAGTAGATAGTTGGTAAATCAAATGACCTATGTTTGAGTCCCAGTTCAGGCACTTAAAATTTGTATAAGACCCAAATAATTTTATATCTCTTGGTCCCTGTTTCCTTATGTGTATATGTGTACCCATGTATACACACACACACACACACACAAACATATAGAAATTAAATTATTTATTACATGTGACTCAAAAAGTTCATCATGGGGTTTGTGAGGATCAAATGCATTAATGATATAAGTGTTCTGCAAGGCAAAATCTATAATGGACCACAATTATATAACACTTTAAAATTTACCTATCACTATCTAATTTATTAATATAAATTATATCAGATTATATTTTTCTAGATTTGAATTCCATTTGAAATCTCTAGACACAAAATAATTTATTCCCATTTCAGTGGCTTTGCACTTTTCTTTGTATTAGTTTGTATATGAAAAGGAAGTTATCATTGTTATTGTTAATATTGCTAAGATTATTATTAGTGTTGATTATTATTAGTGTTTTTACTTACAAAATGCATTGTCTTCATTTCTGCCTCTGATAAGTGTCCTTAGCTTCTTGGAAGAGTAACTAGTCATTCATTTAAATAATGTTTTATTACACAATAATAATACTTAGCAACTCAAAATGTATATGCATTTCAAAAGTGAGATTGAGTTTCATAGCTTTTAAACTCATACAGAAACACAAATCCTGCCCAATTAAAAAAAAAAAGCCTCTCCCCTATTTTATATTTTCAAAACAGGCCAAATATGCCTAATTTTACAAAAATCAATTGTTTTGGAAATTGAAGTATAAAATATTTTAAATTGCTTTTTGTTTCTTTCTGATGTGGATATTCTCCAGTGTATGGTCTTTAGCCAGATCACAAAATCTTTAGTGTCCATTTCTGACTTCCGTAGTTCTCATCTGCTTTGCTTGGACACTATAAATTTTCATCTGTGTGAATGTTTTAAGTACATTAATGCCCATGCTCTAAGAAGGTAGAGAATATAGGGTTACCTTTTTAATAAGTAGCTACTATTGACCCAGCATATAATTTTTCATTTGATTATCATTATAATCCTATTAATTAATTTTTATGTCTTATTAATGCCATTTATATATGGAGCAACTGTAACTTGAAGAAGCCTACCTATAGTCACATAATTGGTAAATATCTGATTTGGGATTGTAAAGATCAGAGATGAGTTCAAGGTGGAAATTTTTAAGAGTTCTTTGAATTAGTTCTCCATAGGCTGTTACAAAATCCAAATATCAAAAATATTCTTCCACTTGTGAAAAATATAGAAGTACCATGTGCTATTTTCAACAAAATTGTAAAGTGATAACAGCTAGCTTCTTAGTTCTAGATTAAGTTAAAGGAAATCAAATAACTAAGTACCAGGGTATTCTCTTCTTGCATTGTAGGGAGGGTGATAAATCCAGAGCTTAATTAAAATCAAGCAAAAAAAAAAAACCCAGCTTGGGTCTCAACCAGAGTTTTAGAGATGAAAAAGTAAAACCACTTATAGGAATGAAGAGTCATATTATGAGGAAAAGTATAAGGAGTATTGTGGAAGCCAACCATTTGTCTGTTTCCACTTAAATTCCAAACTTTATGGTAGCTCTGTTTTCTGCCCATACTGAGCTGATAAGCCAGTTTTCTTTGGCCAAGAGTGCTATTCTCTCTCCTCTCTCCATCATGCTAGTAAATACTATCAAACTTTTACAGTACTTAGACCCATTATTATGGGATCATAAAATTTTTGGAATGGAAAAAAATTAGAAATGATTTCATCTAGCACTTCTAATTTTACTAAATTCTAATTCTAATCTAGAGAACTGAAGACCATAGAGTTCTTATACTGGGATTTATTTGTAGGATTCATAGAATTCCACATTCTTCAACAAATCAAAAATTTACGGCAGTCAATGGAGAAACACATAGCCTATATAAGTGGATTACAGTGTAAAAACAGTGACTTGTACATATGAAGATATGCAAAATACCACTTTCTATTATTTTTTGGGAGAGCCTAAATTTAAGATGTTCATGCTTAACTGAGAAGCAACATGATTTAAAAGAGAGAAAGTCAATTTTGGAGTAAAGAAAACCCAAATTTAAAGTCTCCCTCTGAGTCTTGCTAGCTCTGTGATCTTGAATAGATTGTTTAACCATTCAGTATCTCAATTTCCTTATCTGTAAAAAAAACGGGTGTTAGATTTGATGGTTGCTAAGGAACTTTCCAGTTTTAAAACAATATCCCTGTGATGTAATCTCACTTCTCTGTCTCAGGTAATTCTTAAAAGATGGACAATCTGTGTTTTAATGATTTTCTACTCTAGAAATTCTATTTTTTCAAGAAATGACAGGTCTTCACTTTCATTCACAGTTTAAACAATTTCTGGAAAAGATAGACTATCTTATAGTATGGGAAAGGATCAGCATAAAGAGAGTTTTGATTCTTGTATTGAGACCATTAAACTTTTATTTGCGCATTAGAAAACATCTAATATATTAAAGTTCTCTAAGTCCTATCAAGACTATTGAATATAACATTGCCTCTTTCTAAAGTCATGCCATCAAAACAACAGGAAAAACCAAACCAAATCAAACTATCTTAAAGATAATCACCGGATAAGCAATAGTGACTTAATTCATAGAATTTAAGGATCCTTCCTATTCCAAATCTATGATCCTTTGAGTCATTACATTTTAAACTCCTTTAGATCAGGTCTATTTTTTAAAATTCCTAGTAATTTCCCCAATACCAGGCATGTAGTAGGCACTTAATGAAAGTTAGCTGACCTAATACCTATAGACTTTGAGACTCCATTCTATTACTTTTGAAAATTAACACAAAATAAAAGAAAAACCATTATTTCACTTCTAATAAGCCACAATTTCCATACCTTTTCCATACGTTAAACTCAGTCCTTTTTCCCTCAGTACCTTAATAGTTTGTTCTCTATGAATTTCTGTGACCAAAATATTCCTCACCTAATGACTGACTTCCTGATGATGAATCCTTTTATAACTTAACTAAACTGATCCTAGTCTCTGTCACTGATCTGTACTTGAAGAGTCTCCAGGTTAGTGTGAGCCACCAAAACTGGTTTCCTTCTGTCAAAGCTATGACATGAATTCAGTATAAATTAAGAAAGCACATCTGGGGATATATAATACCTTATTTTACATTATAGACTTCACCCATGAGTTTGCAATTTATTTGTTTTTATTTTATTTTTTGAGGGATGAGTCTAAACACATGATGGCCGGCAGTGATGCAGGGAATGAGTAATTGGAAAAAGGAAGAGGCTGATTATATGCCATGAGCAAGGAATAACAAAGAGATAGCTTAAGAATTAGACTAGTAGCCATACAATGATAAAAGGTCTAATATAGAAGTTCTTAACCTGGGGTACATGAAATATGATGGAAAAACCCTACATTTTAATTGTAACTACTCTTTTTTGGGTAATATTACATATTTTATTTTATGCATTTAGATATTTTTCCAACACATCTATAGATTTCATCAGATTTCTATTTTACCAGACTTTTTGTGTCCAGGACACAACAAAAGGTTAAAAACCACTGATCTAAAGGAGTACTCAGTACTCTAGAGCACTGGGTAAATATTCTATGATGGATGTATAAGAGGAAATAGATAAGAATTGAACAGTAGAAGAAGGTATGGAAGGGAATAGATTTATACCATTGGAAAAATCATTCATATCACTGAGATCAGACCTTCATAGAAGTATTCAATATCAGTGCTCTAAATTAATTGGCAAAAAATGTGTGCCCTGAACAAATTTTCATCAATTAAAAAGTCTGACTGTAAAAAGCATATTATTCAGAATGGTTTGCTATTGGAATGGAAGGACTATTTATTTTTCTTGTTTTCCCCCACTTTCTTTTTTTATTCTTTTTTTATTAAAGTTTTTTATTTGCAAAACATATGCCTGGGTAATTTTCCAACATTGATCCTTGTAAAGCCTTCTGTTACAAATTTTTCCCTCCTTCCTTCCACCCCCTCCCATAGATGGAAGGTAGTCTAATACATGTTAATTATATTAAAATATATGACAAATTGAATATATATATATATATATATATATATATATATACAGTTATCTTAATCAGATCTACAAGAAAAAAAAAAACCCTGATAAGGAAAACAAAATGCAAACAAACATCAACAGAAAGCGTGAAAATGCTATGTTGTGGTCCACACTCAGATCCTACAGGCCTCTCTGGGTGTATATGGCTTTTTTCATCACTGAACAACTGGAACTGCTTTGAAACATTTCATTGTTGAAAAGAGCCATGTCCATCAAAATTGATCATCGTATAATCTTTTTGTTGCCGTGTATAATGATCTCCTGGTTCTGCTCATTTCACTTAGCATCAGTTCATGCAAGTCTCATGGAAGGCCTGTTTTTAAAGTCATTTTTTGCTAAGCTTCCTGTCATTGTCCAATTTTGTGTAAAATGATTAACTTCATCATTTGTTTTTTTAACAAATGGAAAGAAGATTTCATGTTTAGAAAGAATTAATGTGCAAAAGTACATAATCTTCATAATGTTCTGATTTTAATATTTATAAAAACCACAGTATTGTTCAGCAGTCATTGCCTGGGTAGGATTTAATGTGTAACAGATTTACTACTAATGCATTCTTTTTTTTTTTAAAGGCAATTAGGGTTAAGTGACTTGCCCAGGGTCACAGAGCTAGGAAGTGTTAAGTGTCTGAGCCTAGATTTGAACTCAGGTCCTCCTGACTTCAGGGCTGGTGCTCTATCCACTGCGCCACCTAGCTGCCCCTACTAATGCATTCTTGATAAAGGCTAGTGACCCACAATAGATTTCTTGAGAACAACTTAAAGAGATAAATCATAGCCAACCAGTATTCGAAATATAACATATGTTGGGAAAAAAAACTGCTTTTATTATTTTATTTTTATTTTTTTCCAGTCACATGTAAATTTTCCCCCAATTCCCAAGAATTCCTTAATCGTATGTAAAATAAATTTTAACATTTATTTTTTTAAAAAAACTTTGAGTTTCTGATTTTTCCCCTTTCTCTCTTCCACCTCCCCTCCCATTGAGAATGCAAGCAATTCAAGAAAAGTTATGTATGTGTAATGAGGCAAAACATTTTCATAATAGTTATGCTGTGAAAGAAAACATAGATGTGTCAAAAAAAACCTTTAAGAAAAAAATATAGTTAAAAAAAGTATGCATCAATCTGCATTCAGACACAATTATTTCTTTTCTTTCTCTGAGTATGTCTAGAATTTTTTATCTGGAGTCCTTCAGTGTTGTCTTGGCTATTGTGTAACTGAGAATGCTTATGTCATTCATAGCTGATCATCTTACAATATTGCAAGCACACAGTACGTTTCCTTTTGCACCAGCTCATGGAAGTTTTTTCCAGGTTTCTGAAAGTGTCCTGCTCATTATTTCTTATAGAACAATAGTTTTCCATCATGATCACATACCACAACTTATTCAGTCATTCCATGATTTGATGGTTATTTCCTCAGTGTCTAATGTTTTGCCCCAAGAAAAGAGATGCTATAGAAATTTTTGTACGCATAGGTCCTTTAAAATTTTTTTTGTGTGTACAGAACTACTATTGAAATTGTCATAATTTTAAAATTACTTTATAGAATGATTGTATCATTTCTTAACTCTACTAACAATACTTAATGCCTCATTCCCCTCCCCCATTCCCTCTAATATATATCATTTTCCTTTTCTTTTCAATTAGCCAATCTAAAAGGTGAGATATTTCAGAATTGTTTAATTTGCATTTCTCCAATCAATAGTTAGAGAATTTTTATATAGCTATAGATAACTTTTATTACTTCATCTGAAAATTGTTCATATCTTTTGATCATTTACCATTTGGGTAATGGCTCTCATTTTTATATACATTTGACTCAATTCTCTGTAAGTTTGAGAAATGAGTCCTTAATTAGAGAAGTTTTCTTCAGAAATTTTTTCATAGTTACTATTGCTAACTGCATTTTGCTCTGTCTCATCCCCCCATTTATTCTATCCTTTCTTACTTTTGCTATTTTTCTCCTTTCTCCTTTCCTGTTCCACCTCAAAAGTCTTTTGTTTCTGACTTCTCCTCTCCCAATCTGTCTTCCATTTATCCCCTTCCCAATCTCTTTACTCTCCTACTTTCCTGTAAGGTAAAATAGATTTCTACACCTAATTAATTGCATATATTATTTTCTCTTTGAACCAATTTTGACAAAAGGCTCACTCATTCTTCCTCTTCTCCATCTTTACCTCTATTGAAAAAAAATTGCCTCTTTTATGTGAGATAATTTACCCCATTCTATCTTTCTCTTTCTCCCAGTACAATCTTTTCTCACTCCTTAATTGTACTTTTTCAAATATCATTCCTTGATATTTAGCTCACAACTGTGCCCTCAATCTATCAATATTCCTTCTAACACCTTAATAGTGAGAAATTTCTTATCAGTTATGAGCATTATCTTCTCATGTGAGAATATAAACACTTTAACCTTGTTAAGTCCTACATGATTTTCCTTTCCTATTTACCTTTTTATATTTCTCTTGAGTGTTATATATGAAAGTCAATGTTTTTTATTTAGCTCTGGTCTTTTTATTAAGAATGTTTGAAGTCCTCTATTTCACTGAATACCCAGTTTTTTCTCCCCGAAGAATTATACTCAGTTTTGCTGGAAAGCTGATTATTGGTTGTAATCCTACCTACTTTGCCCTTTGGAATATCATATTCTAAACTATCTAATTCTTTAATGTCAAAGCTGCTAAATTTTGTGTTATACTGAGTGAAACTTCAAGATGGTTGAATTGTGTCTTTCTGGTTCCTTGCCGTATTTTTTTCTTTGATGTGGGAGCTCTGGATTTGTCTGTAATATTCCTGACTATTTTATTTTGGGACCTCGTTGAGAAAATAATTGGTGGATTCTTTTAATTTCTATTTTACCCACTGATTCTAGAATATCAAGGCAGTTTTCCTTGATAATTTCTTGAAAGATAATGTCTGGGTTCTTTAAAAAAATTTGACCATGGCTTTCAAGTAGTCCAACAATTTTTAAATTATTGCTGTTGAATCTATTTTCCAGTTGTTATTTTTCCAATGAGGTATTTAATATTGTCATCCTCTACTTTTTTATTCTTTTGGTTTTGTTTTATTGTTTGTTAATTTTTCAAAAAGTCATTAATTTCTAATTTTAAGTAATTAATTTCTTTGATGAGCTTTTATACCTCCTTTCTCATTTGGCCAATTTTCTTTTTTAAGGCATTCTCTTCCTCCCTGGCTTTTTGTACCTCTGTTACCCTTTGGCCCATT